>BMAO01024968.1:0-119867 GCA_019973975.1 Trichonephila clavata | reverse complement strand
ATTGCACTAACAATTTGAAAAAATTTTTTTAAGAGTCATGACATAAATGACTTGCAGTAAAGGTATACAGAGAACGTTGTCACATATATAGATTGAAGTCAAAAGCACATTAAATTATTTTAGTGATAAAACTAAATTAAAATAAGATATATATACAGTCGACTCTCGCTAATTCAAACCTTCGAGATAATGCGAACCTCTCGCTAATTCGAAGTATATGCTCAGCCCCTAGAAAAAGTCTTGATATTTCGAACTAAAACAATACGTTTTGGTAGACTCGAAATAAAGTTTGCGGCTGGTCAGACTACAACACGCGATAATTCGAAGTTATCTTATAAAACTCTTGACAATTCGTACACTCACTATCACATAGAGTCAGTGACGCACACAAAGAGTCCTGGAAGTCAGGCCTCCCCCCCAAAAGCCCTTGATTTTTTTTCGATTGATTATAATTCTATGTATATAGTACGTAAAAATTAATTATTTGTTTTTAATAGTTCATTTTATTAAATAACACTAATTTATTAATTAATTCTTTACTGTTTTTTGTTCCTGAAAATCAACAAAATTAAAAGAATATGTTGGGCGGCGTATTGAAGGCATGAGAACAGTGGACTTTCGACCTTGGACCCCCCTCCCTTGAAAAATTTCTGTGTGCGCTACGGCATAGAGTCCTATAGCCAACAGGTTGGATCTTACATGTTTTGTCTCTGCGTGTCACCCCTATAACGTAGCCCCTTTGATGACCATCTCTTATTTGTGTTTTTCGTTTCCTTAAGCAAAAAGGCATTTTTATTGCTTTGCATCTCCAAGTGGACAATAGAGACTGTGGTAGCCAAGTGGTCAATGTATCGCATAATGGCTAGCGTGCCATGAGTTCAAGCCCAGTACCACTGAAGACCCGCCGTGTAGTGGAGCGATGCACGTTAAATCTCTCGAGAGCTCAAACGTCTTCCCTTTGGTGGGTTGTTGGGAGAGGGGGGAGCTCTGGTGTCGTCCTCGTCACTTGGCCACGTTTCAAAATGACGGGGTCCCTGTCTCGTGTAGCTGAATAGTGTGATGTTAATGTTCACTCACTTGACAATGTGTGTGGTTCTCCAGCCAAAACAATTTCCCCTCCCCTGATTTGAAGAAATGTCCCATTTTTTATTATTTTTGAAGCAAGGTGAAAAATGAATCAAAAAATTAATCACTTTAAATATATTCTCAAAATCAACTGAATTCAAACATTTTTTTTTTTAAAGAAATAACCACGGACACTTATAAGCAGATCCATTGAATCCAAAAAAGAAACAGTCAGAATTGGGTTTTACGGATCTTAAGTCTGTAGGGGAAAAAGTCATGCTTAAAACGCATGGTACTTGCCCGCATAGTGAAACAAAGTGGGCGGAATCCGTTTTTCTCGGAAGATATACAAAAGAAAAAAAAAGAAGAAACGAATCGAAGAAAGATTTAGAGAAAAAGAAAAAGAGGGGGATCGCAATGGGAACCAACAATTAGCGGCATTCGAATTACATGAAGCTACGCGAGCAGAAATCACGGCTTTGAAAAATAACCAGAACGTGTAATTAATGAATAGTCTGCAAATAACAGACGCTTCCCCTTAAGTCTGCTCCAACAGAGATGACTTCTAATTTTATATATTGCTGTTATTTCGTGGTCAGCAGCAGCGGCCGCCTCGATGGGGGCCGTCTTTTATGAAATGCGTAAACTTTAGGTCCTTTTTCAGAATGTCATAAATGTGTCCTTTCATTGTTTTGTCCAATTTTTTGCTAGAATTATGAACAATTCACCTCTTATGATTTATAATCATATGACGAAGCTGACACGTGTGGCATAACAGAGAATATTAGCTTCCCCCTCCCCCGCAAAGTCAGTTTTTTTTATTGAGAACATTTATAAACCCCGTGGACCACAAAGTATCACACGGGGGCTTTCAGAAGTGAGCGTGAAGCACACATCACAATGGAAAGAAGGAATTTTAAAGTCGTGAAGGCATACAACACAGACATCCACGCCTTCCCCGGGATTCGAATCCAAACCCTACGGCACCGCAGTCAGCGTCACTAACCATTATACCGGGTGGGCTGCAAAGTCAGGTTTTGGGCCTGAAGCCGAATCTTACATGGCGTCAGTCAGGCTTTAAGCACCTTAAAATTCCCTTAGCCGACATGACATGAATTGGAACATGGTACCACTGAAGACCCGCCGTGTAGGGGAGCTATGCAAGTTAAATCAGTCGAGAGCTCAAACGTCCTCCCGTTGGTGTGATGTAGTAGTTAGGAGACGGGGTGCCAGCTTAGGTGTCGTCCTTGTCACTCGATCGTGGTTCAAAATGACGAGGTCCGTCGCCAAAAGCCCTCGTGTAGCTGAACAGTGCGACGTTAATACGAGGGCTATTTTTTAATTAAGATCCGTTGGCGCGTATAGTTCCCTAGTTCGTGCGTACGCCGCAACGAGTATCTGCGTCACTGATCAGCATCCTTTGAAAATACGCTCACACCCTTTCCAGCTCTGTAGCAGTCGGGTGAGCTCCGCTGTGCGTCTTTAGAATGTTTAAAGTGATTGAATATCACCCGCCAAGTAGGAGATAGGTCTGTTATCCTTGTTTCGACTGCGAGAAACATGTTGGCTGCAGACATTCATCTTCAGATAACAGAAGTTTATGGCATTGAAGTTAAGTGACAGCAAAGTTCGAAAATGGGTCAGGAAGTTTAAAGATGAGAGCCCCACATTTCTGGAATGACTCGGGAATAATCAAATATTTTGGCTAGGAGGTTTTGGACCATTCACCATACAGCCCTGACCTTACTTCCAGCAATTTCCACCTTTTCCGGTATCTCAAACACAGTCTTGGTTGGATGCTCTTCAATAGCAACGAAGAAGTGAAAGCGGCTATAAACTCTTAGCTGTCCGACCAGGCGGCAGACTTCTTTGAAGAGGGTTTTCAAAACTTAGTTCTAAGGTATGACAAGTGCGTTAATAAACTCTGCAACTATGTAAAGAAATAGGCAAAAGTATGTACAATACTAAGATGAAGGTTTTTTGAAAACAAACGGACCTTATTTAAAAAAATAGCCCTCGTATTCAACCACTCATACACAGATGACGTTGCGGGTTCGAGTTCTGGAGCCAGCTCATGAACAGAAAAGCTGATGCACGTTAAATCTGTCAAGGGTTAAAGTCCTTTGTTTTCCTGGTGTGGAAATTTGGAGAGTGAGGTGCAAGACCAGTTGCCATTCTCAACACTTGACCATTGCGTGAACGAGTGCTTACGAATGTCGTTATCTGAAACAACATGAGGGTTATTGTAATGGAGCTCGGTGTTTTTGGACCATGGTCAAGTTATAGGAACGCAGGGGTGTAGTTACTACCACATCAATGAGGCGGGGTCCAACATGTGTAATAGTTTAACACTTTCAAATAAGTTTTAATAATGTGATCATTTTTACAAGGCCCTCTACGCCAGCGTGAGGACGAAACCAGAGTCGGCAACTCCATCTCTTAACTTCTACACAGAGGCAAGGGGCTGGGGACTTAGAGCCACGATAGATGTAGCATGCATCAGGCTTGGGTCTACACAACGGGTCTTCAATGGCCCTGGTCTACACAACGGGCCATAAATGTCGACCACGTGACCATGGCCATGGTCACTCGGCTACTGCGGTCTTATCATGAAGAATAGATTTTCATTTGTTTTAAAATTCAACATAAATTAGCATTAAATGTAAAATTATTTGTAATATTAAATTATTTTGATTACGTGTAAAAAAAATTGAATTTTGAATTTAAACTAACTCAATGTTTCATAAGGGACTTTAAAATCAACCTAAGTCTTACTTTTGCTATAGCTTATACTTTTTTTGAAAGACGTATTATTTCTATGTAACTGAAGTTTTACTATCAACCCGAGCTAAAAGAAGTAGCCATGGTAACCAAGAGTTCATGACCAGCGTTGTTTCAATCGAATCATGGGTTAGACCCTTGATTCCACTTAGGCAGTGTTTCTCAAACTGTGGGGCGCGCCCCTTAGGGAGCGTGATAATCCTACCAGGGGGGGGGGCACAAGCATGTAGAAAACAAAGATTTTAAAAAATTGTTAATTTACTGAAAGGAATCAAAACAAAACGCATTCTGAGATAATAAAAAATACATATTTATACAATATAATAAACTTATAAATGTATCAGTACTGTATAATGTATTTGATCATTAATTCATCAATACTAAGCTTAATAATTACTAGTGACCCCATCGGCTTGTCATATGCAAAATTATATGTAAGATTTAATACTTATCTTGGTAATTTGTACAGTTTATAATTAAAGTCATATTGTAGCTTTAGCGTCAAAGTACATTATTATTGAATTCAATACATTATTATTGTATGGAGGGGGGGGGGCTGCCGTAAAAATTATGATTGAAAATTGAGTCGCAAACATTGAAAGTTTGAGAAGCACTACACTAAGGACAAAACCCGTTATGTTTAAGAGTTGATTAAATCTGTGGGGCCTTTTAAACTTCTACTTCGGCTTAGTTTGAACATTAGAGGGTATTGCCAGGTCAGGTGTGTGGCCGTGGTAGTATTGTGGTCATGGTTACGAACTCGTGGCTGGCATTTCCGACCCCTGATGCCACTGAGGACTAGCATATAGAGTGACTGATGCATGTTAAATCTGTCAAGGCTCCTAAACCTCACGTTGGCTTGGTGTGGAAGTTAAGAAAGGGAGATGCCAGCTCAAGTGTCATCCTCGTTATTTGATAATCGTTCAAAATAATGAGGTCTATTGCCAATTTCCTTTCTGTTGAACCTAAACGTGATGATTAAACAGTCAATCAATCACCTACGCTATAAGAAAATGATCCTAAGCTTCTATTGTCATTAAGATGATTCAGGGATTTCACCAAGTGTGTACAAAGATTTAAGGTAAAAGCTTTTGTAAATATCAATTGATACCATTACGCATAAATAATCTAAGTTTCAATTTCTTTAGTTCTTAAAATATTCATGATATTTCAGAAATTGTTGCAGTCGCAATATTTTGCATTCCAGATCAATAGGATTCAAGAACTAACTTATCGTCACACAGATTATGCATAAGAATTCATAGATTTAAGTTGAATGGAAATGAAAGATCCTCATGTGGCGAGTTGCGGACGTTTGGAGAAAGATGAAAATTCACAGTGTCCCTCCCTTCATTCAACTTTGGACCGAAAAATGGCAAGGTTGGTATGCAAAAACTCTGTTGCTATATATCTACAGGGACTTAAGTTTAACTTAATTCAAATTCTACTTAATTTTTCTTACTCTCGTATTAATTATGCTGAAAAACTATTTTTCATTGCTACTTAACTGTAGATTTGTCTATTTACAAACTGATTTATTGTACATTTTCAGGAAAGATTTATAGATTGCGACAAATTTTTTTAACTCAATTATCGTTACACAGGGATGTCTTAAGAGTCTTTGAGGTCCTGGGCCCATAGATTTTTTAAGTCCCTGGGCCTCTATGCAAAAGTAGGCCCTTCATGAGATTTTTAAAAGTAGACAGGGTATAGCAAGCATATACTCGTTCAAACGGTAATTTGAAACAAATGTGCATGACTCACAATCTTAAAAAATTCGATGGCCAGATTTCGACTCAATGAGTTGAATGTTTGTTTATAGTATTAGGCCTAGCCCTAGACATGGACAACGGCGGTAGCGCACACAAAAAATTTTCAGGGGGGGGGGAAGTTCATGGTCGAAAGTTCCCCCAGCTCGTATCAAACCTCAAGACAACAGCAATTGATTCCTCTGATTTTGTTGATTTTGCTTACAGAAAACTTAAAAATAAATTATTGAATTAATAGTTAGCATTAATTAATAATATAAATTGTTAATTACAAGTACTTAATTAAATTTTACGTTATATATTTATAGGGTTATTATTAATCGAAAAACTCAAGGGCTTTGAGGGATGTCCGGACCCCAGGACACCCTACCCCCTTTGTACGTCACTGGACAACGGCCATCACATAATAGTCTTACCACTTTTGCCAGTTGACATGGTTTGAAATTTCCTGTTTTTTGGAGAATATGTACGGGAATAATATTTGACTACATTAGAATATCCGGATCATGATCTTATTAAGATGGAGTGGAGAATGAAATGAGGCCCTGGGTCCCAGGCTCAGATGGCGCATGCCTTACGGGCGTCACTGTCGTTGCATACAAAAGATGAAAAACCGTTTTATACATGATTTATTTGACATTATTTCAATTTTTATATGTGTTAGTATGGATTTTAAAAAGGGGTATATTTTGACACTTAATTCGCAATTTGCCTCTTATTTTGTAAAATTTTTGCAATAGTTAATTCGATTAAACAATTTCATACCCCTTCTCTTGCTCAGATGTCCTCTCCAAACTGACCATAACCGCAGTAGCAGAGTTGTTACAGTCGCGAAATCACGACCTGCAGCATTTATGTAGAGTCCTGGGTTTGAGACCTTTACACTAAAGACCCGCCTTGTAGAAGGGTGGGTGTCGTGCTAGTCTAGTGGTCAAGGCCCCGTAGTCATGGTCGGGCGTGTCAGGAGCTCGAGCCTAGTACCGCTGAAGACCCGACGTGTAGGGTGGCGATGCACGTCCTCACGTTGGTGTGGAAGTTGAGAAAGGGGGTGCCAGTTTCAGGTGTCGTCCTCGTCACTTGGCCATGGTTCAAAATTACTAGGTCCGTCACCAAAAGCCATCGTATTGCTGAATAGCACTACATTATTTACTCACTGTAAAGGAGATGATGCACGTTAAAATTATAGTGGCTCAAAGTCTTCTACTTTGGCGTGGCATGGAAGCTTGGAGAATGCAGTCCCGACTCTTGGATATCGTGGCTACAGTAACTGAGGGGACATGGTCATGAATTAGTGGCCGACGTTGTCGAGTTATGGGTACGAAACATAATATAACTAAAGATCCTTCAGTAGAGAGGCTAATGGTACGTTAAATTTGTCGAGTTTCAAAAGTCCTCCTGTTGGCGTGGAAGTTTGAAGAGGAAGTGCCAACTCGGATGTTGTTCTCGTCACTTGACCATGGTTTAAAATTACGAGGTCCATCATTATTAGCCCTCTTGTAGCAGTTAAGAAAGATGTTAACAATCAGTAAAACCCTTGTTTCCCCTTTACTCTTTTTCTGTGAAAGGAAAAGTTTCTGATTTAATTAGGATTATTAAAAGTTAAAAATGTTTAGAAAGAATTGGGAGTAAAAATGAAAGTAGGGAAAAAAGGGTCTTTATTTCTAAAATGACTCCAATTGGTTTCACTTTATTAAAATTCTTTAATTTATTTTCAGTTTTCAAGGTTTAACTTCTGTTACAAGCATCCCCTTATAATCGGAATTGGTGCCAACTCAGGTATTGTCCTCATTCCTTGATTGAGAATTAAATTTAGATGTCCGTTTCCAACAGCCAGTGTCGTAGCGTACACCCCCCATATCGTGGGGAGGGGCTAGGGTTCTCAAAGCTTGATATGAATTTGCAATCCTTTTTAATTATGTCTCGGGACCCAGAACCTGACTTTGTAGGAGGGGGCCCAAATATTTTCCATTACGCCCCTACCAATAGCCCTCGTGTTGTCTTATAGTGAAAAGTTAATCAAATAATCCCTTTCGAAATTAATTTTTTTTTTGGTAGAAATGAAGAGCATATTGCTTAGATTTTAAGATAAGTCTCTAATTTATAAACTACTTGTTCGAATGTTTCTTTATACAAAATAGGCAAGCTTTCAAAGCAAAGTTCCCTTAAAATTAATTGTATACTATTTATAAAAGCTGAACGCAAAGAGAAAATATTAAAGCACGAGTTCAGCTTCGTAGTATGTAATTTAAGTTGACTGAAATTTTAATTTCTTGTCAAGTTCTAATGTGTCGAAAAAGATCGAAGAAACGTGAAGAGCAAAATAAATATTTCTCCAAAGTGATCAATCATCGATATCAAAAACATGTTCAAAAAAAGTTCTTCAAAAAAATGGATGGGAGAAAAACATGAACATTATTGCCTTTTTATAGACAAGTTCTATCACATTTTCAATGATATACATTAATATAAGAAGATCTATAATTCTCTTAAAGTGTGTACAGACACACAAAACAATAAAATAGTTTATTCTAAAAATATATCCGGGGAAATATGCAATTATAAGAAACTCAATCTTCCTTTTGACTTTTGATTTTAAAACTTGATTGATTTGCGTGATTTTTGTTCTCTTTACGAATAATTATTACGGATCACCCTTACGACGTGAATTGATTTGATTCATTTCTTAATGGGTCCGATTGAGACAACTTAATTTTCTGTTTGATTACGGATCTTCAATACGGTGTTCTCTGAATTGTTTAATTGTTTGAATTAAAGATAAGAATTAATATCTATAAATAAATTATTTTTGTTCGAATTAACCAAGAAGATGCTATTTTTGATAGATGCGAATTATAATTGATACAAAAGTTTGATCTGTTAATTCTAGATTTTGCTATGTGGCCGCGGTAGCCAAGTGATCAAGGTAATGGTCTCGTGGACTCGCCGTGGTAACCGCTGAAGACTCGCCGTGTAGGGGGTGAGGCATGTTAAATCTGTCGAGGCTCAAACATTCTCCCGTAGGTGGGGTGTGGAAGTTAAGAGAAGGGATGCCATCTCAGGTGTCGTCCTCGTCAGATGATCATGATTCACCGTCGCCAAAAGCCCTGGAGTAGCTGAACAGTGCGACGTTAATACTCACTCGCTCATTGACTAGTTTTGGTTCTATAAATTGGATTCAATCGGTCTCTCATTGGTCGGTAATCTGTCATTCAATCTAAGAAAGGAGCCTGTCGCCCATCCGGTTTAGTGGTTAGTGACGCTGACTTCTGTGCTATAGGGTCTGGGTTCGAATCTTGGAGAAGGCATGGATGTTTGTAAATGTATAGTGCCCCTTCATGACATGGGGGTACTCTAAATAGCCATTGAGCCGCAAGTTTTCTTGTGAGGTTGGTGGGAGGCCCCTGACCATGTCCAGGGTGTTTGTTCTCCCTCAAAATTGGAGTGGAACCGTGACAAATCGTATTGTCACCTGCATGATGCTCAAAGCTACGGTTAACGACAGGTGTGCAAATAGCTCGATGTCATGATGAATTTCGTGGGCCTCGATCTGACTATGTCAGACAGGTGGCGTTAGCAACAACAACAACATGAAAAGAACCTAAAGGAACACATTTTGAACAATTCATGATAAAAAAAAAATGTACAATATCTACCAATTAAATTTAAATATATTTTAGTGATTCATTTTAACTGGTTTAAAAATGCAATCCCTCTTCAATGTAAAAGTATGGTCGTGGTAGCCAACTGGTTGTAGTCAAGAACTTGTGGCCAGCGTTGTCGAGTCAGTTTTGAGACCCAGTGATTTAGAAGACCTGCCGCGAAGAGAGTCTGATACACGTTAAATCTGTCACGGTTCGGAGTTCTCACGTTGTAGTATGAAAGTTTGGAGAGTGGGGTGGCCACTGAAGTGTCGGCCTGGTCACTTGATCGAGATTCAAAATTACGTGGACCCTTGCCAATAGCCTTCGAGTTGCTTCAGGGTGCGATGTAAATAAAAAAAAATTGCTAGCGTACAGATTTTATGATGGATATATAGAACGGAGACTTGCTTGGCAAATGTCGTTGCAGATTGGTTCTCCTCTATGAGTTGGTTCTGGTTGAGGAGTCGTGAGTCTTGGTATCACTGAAGAAACGCCCTGTAGAGAGACCCGTCAAGTCCCTACGTTGATGGAGTTGAAAGTTTAATCACGTGACTGGGGTTCAAAATAAGAGTTCCGTCGCCAATAACCCACGCCCAACTTTAAAGTTTAAGGTCACAATAAGACTTCGAATAATCTTCTGAATAAGTCTAGTATCAAAAATGTAATTCAGGCTGAGCACACTGAATTGACACGATAGCAGCTCACAGCTGATGTTTGAGTCATGATTCTGTTGAAGACCTTTAGAGAATGTCAAGTGACAAGAACACCATTGTGCTGACACTTTCCATCTGTACGTGTCTCAAAACTACGAGGTCCGCCGCCAGTAGCTCTCGTGTAGCTTTGAAATACGATGTGAATTAATAAAAGGGTAGATCCTTTGCTTAAATGAACAGTTCCACGAATCACCTCTCGGTATGGAAGTTAGAAGATCAGTTCAGGAACTTTAATTGAATCGTTCTAAAATTTGCCAATGTGACGTTCATAATCATGGACGTCTTAAGAACATGAGCCAACTGGGCCCGAGCCCAGGGCCTCACCCTCGAAGGGCCTTCCTCGGCTCTGTTTTGATAAGATCATGATGGGGATAATTTTAATGTTCAAATATTATTCCCATACATATTCTCCGAAAAACAGGGAATATCAAAACTAATATAAGTGGAAAGCATGTCGACTAATAAAAGTATATGATGACCGTTGTCTATGTCTGGGCCTTGACCTAATGGCCCATGAACAATCATTCAACTCATTTAGTTGCAATACGGCCATTGGTCGAGATGGTTTGTGCCTCTAGTTTTGAGAATGTGAGTTGTGGACTTTTTTGTTTCTAATTACCGTTTGAACGAGCATTTGACACTGTCTAGTTTAAAGATCTTAGGTAAGGCCTGCTTTTGCATGAGGGCCCAGAGCCTAAAAAATCTTAAGATTTCTCTGGCCCCAGTGCCTCAAAGTCTTAAGATGCCCCTGTTCATAACTTATCAATCCTATTGCTACAAATAAATGATTTATGACTATTTAGTTTTAGGTCTTACGTCTTTAAATGTTCCAGAAGGAATTTATCGATGAATCGTTTGAATCATTCAGAAATCAATCGATTGAGGATAAGATAAACATTTCCTGGCTATCGAAACATTTACGATTACCATTATGCATATTTCTTGCCCACAAATTACAAAAATAATTTCAGCAATATCAAAGGGATTGAAGAACGGTGAAGCCAGCATTTTGGATTCATTTGCAAATGGTTTGTTCCAAATGAAAGTATTGGCATAACCCCCAAATTAAAAGCCAGCCCTCATGAAAACTTAGTGCAGTCTTGTTTCTATCGAAACGTGTAATTAAAGACAGAGAAAAGCAAAAAACCTCGATGAGTAATAATCAATCAGTGTGTGGTGGGGTACTTACCATTTGCACCCCCCCCCCTTCATCTACCTCGAGCAATTCTTAATTTCACCATTTTTTACCTCCTCCCCCCTGTAGTTTTTTATCGTTTATTTCTGTGACTCCATCTTTTCTTTGTCTTGGACTGGCGGACGTTTTAAGGTGTTTGCACCATAAGAGGGGCAAGTGGGGTGGTTGAGATATATATTTTTTTGATTATTAACTTTGACCGTGTGCGAGAGGGTATCTACAAGGGTGGAGCAAGAAGTGAAAAGCGCGTGACTTGCAACCAGCAATTAAGGAAATCGACGCGTTTGCAGACGATTATAGAAAAAGGGGGCGTGATCGGGAGTGATGGTAACAAAGAGAAATCGAGGTCAGTTTCTAATTACCGGGTCTGCACCTCCCTCCTCTAATTTCGAGTTTTGGAATCAAACGATTTTGGAGGGGAGGTTATTTATTACGTTTGTTCGTTCCTTTTTATTTGTTCTCTTTTTTTAGAAGGGGGGGGGGTGCGTATCAGGACATTTGAAGGTTTGATTATTTTACAGGTGTGGAGCTCTGGTGCTTTTTAAAATGAATACCATTCGGGTGACGGGGGTTGAATTCTTTTATCAGAAGCAAGAAGGGTTCTGAACCGGATGTCGCGATATCGTTTATGAATCAGTGTGGGATTTTTTGAGCTGTTGGTAATACAGATAATGAATAGGGTTTGGAAATTAAAAAAAATAAGGATTCTTCAACACGATACTAGCAATACTTTGGTTTAAATATATTTTCTTTCAAAGAAATTCAGTAAGGTACCTTTGCGAAGGGCTTAAGGAACTCTCAAAATTATTGGTGCATTAATGCAGCATATGAAAGGATAGTATTGGGTGGCCGTAAGGTATGACTGCTCTTTCAAATATTAATTACATAAAAAAATTACGGTTTTATTATGCTCAGTAAAGAAAACATTAGAAGTGTTTTTTTGCAAAGTCTTATTGCACGATTTCAATGTTCCCACCTAACACATCGAATCTGCAATTCCTAACCCCCGTTTTATGAAGCTGTAATGTCTGGCATACTCAATGGAAATGTTTCAGGAAAGACGGCATCTTCTGAATTTTTAAGTAGCTATTTAATATCACACAATTTACAAACTGGAAATCCAGTTTAACAAATCTCGATTCTCACTCTGCTGCAAATCTGAATCAATCTTCCTTCTCAGAACTCGCTGGGTGTGGGATAGCTCAGTAGTCAAGGTATCGGATCGTGGGTGGCATGTCAGGCGTTCGAGCCCAGTACCACTAAAAGACCGGCCGTGTAGGGGAGCGGTGCACGTGAAATCTATCAAGAGATCAAACCTCCTCCCTTTGGTGTGTTAGTTAGGAGATAGGGGTGCCAGCTCAGGTGTCGTCCACGTCATTTGACCATGGTTCAAAATGACGTGGATCGTCCCCAAAAGCCCTCGTGTAGCTGAACAGTGGGACGTTAATATTCACTCACTCACGGGAACTAAAATATATTTGTCACAAATCTCCCTCTTTTTTGAGAGGGCCAAATGGTTTCTTACACTCTTAAAATACTTGGAGAGGCTGAGTTCCCCCGCACGCGACCACTTTTGTTCTAAATTATTTTCTATGAATAAGCTACATTTTCCCCCTGTGAACGACCTCGTGTTTTTTATTGCTATGTTGGACGACTAGTTATGGTTTGTAAATGTAATTAAAAAGAATATAAAATATAAATAGGCATCCGTGCGATCTCTGTATTGGGTGAAGTTGGAACTGATCTTATGCAAGGGAGGACATAATAATATTAATCATTATTTTCTGATAAATTAATGGATATTAATTAATGGATAGTGAATATAAATTTGAGAAAAGCGATGAACATGAATCTTTTGGGTCGAAAGCAAGATTTTCAAATGTTCCCTAAAGATTTAATTCAAAAAAGATGTGAAGTTACAAGTATACCACATTGCACCTGAGCAAAAAGACACAGGCAAGAAAAAGTTCAACATGCTATTTGTCGATCATCAAAGGACAGTAAAACTACAATAACGTGAACAAAATATGAGAGTTTTGCTTGCAAAAATTCTTGTAATGTTAGTGAAAAGTGTCTGTGATGTGTGTCCTTCATTAAAGTAACGCATATTTGAAACATTTTAGTTCAGTTTGATTGGATTTTTTCTTAAATTATCAAAGAAAAATTAAAAAGTTTTTAAAGGAAGGAAAGTATGCTTTCTCTTAATGAAATTATTCACCCGAATTACGATTTTTATCGTGTACATTAAAAATAATTATAAAAAAAAAGGATTGGGGTGACTCAGTCACTCCACGTGACCACCAACGTTAGTATTGAGTGCGCGCCCTCTCTCGGTTTAAAATATAGAACCAGTAGTGCACACAGGGATTTTTTAGGGGGGGGGTCCAAGGTCGAAAGTCCACTGTTCTTGAACCATGCTGCAATACGCCGCCCAACATATTCTTTTGATTTTGTCGATTTTCAGGAACAAAAAATAAAAAAAATGAATAATTAACATTAATTCATAATTTTAATTATTAAAACAAATACTTAATTTTTACGCATTATATACATAGAATTATAATTAATCGAAAAAATCAAGGGCTTTTGGGGGAGTCCGGACCCCCTGTACTCCCCTTGTATGCGCCACTGTATAGAACCAGTGGCGCACACATTGCCCTCGGGTCCCCCAAAGCCCTTGATTTTTTTCTCGATTAATTACAATCCTACGTATATAGTACGTAAAGTTTAATTAAGTGTTTGTTATTAATAATTAATCTTATTAATTAATGCTTATTCATTAAATAATTAATTTTCTGTTTATTCCCGAAAATTGACAAAATCTAAAGAATTCGTTGGCTGGCGTATTGGAGCATGATGCGAGAAAAGTGGACTTTCGATCCTGGACCCCCCCCCCCTCCTTTGAAAAATTCCTGTGTGTGCTGATGTATAGAACCTATCTGTTTTACCAGAACCGCCACCAGCAAAGTATGTAGTACAACAGTTATTTACATCTGGAGTCAATTTTGATCCAGACGATCAGTCTCCTATACCAAATTTTCATAGCACTAGAGCGTGAGAACTCTTTCGACCCCTTGAACCCTCCCCCCCCCCCATGGTAATGTCACTGTCCATAGACTTCTGTGTACAAAGCCGTTCTAATTAAACACAGTCGACAAAGAATCTCTCCCCCTCTTCTCTTAGGTTCGGATCCTTTCTCAGAAAGTTTTTTTTTTTTATTATTGAGAACATTTAGAAATCTCATGCGCCACAGAATGCACCACACGGGGGATTACAAGACAAACATCTATGCCTTCTCCAGGATTCGAACCCAGTCCCTAAGGCACCGCAGTCAGCGTCACCAACCTCTATACCGGATGGGTGGTTTTTAGAAAGTATTGGAGGCAGAAAAGATCTTGAGTATGAGGAAGTAGAGCGAGTCAAGTAATCCTTAACCTTGAAAGAATTGTGGACATAAGAAAATGTTTTTAACATTCTCAAATTCATTCTCATTTGGGGAATTCTTCGTACCACACTACATTGTCAAATCCACGCAGGAAACTGGCATGTACAACAGGTGCAAGCTTGAATGGTAGATAAGCAACGTGTTTACATTCTATTTCTATAAATCAAATTCCATAAAAACAATCCTTTTAAGAATCTTATAAGTTTTATTTTTTTATAAAAAAAAGTACGTTTTTTTAAAAATAAAAGTATTATAATTTTTATGTAAAACTAGCCTTTACCCTTCCGCTTCGCTGGGTATTTCATGTGTGTATGATGATATATGTGAAACTACACTGTTTATATAAATTCTTGATATCCAAGTCCTCTAGTGTTAAGCGTTCGGTTGGTATTGAAAAACATTCTTATAACTCTCATCTCCTAATTTGAAAAGAACAGGGCATGAATTTCAAATGCTCATGTTACTCCCTTCCCCAAAATCTATTTCCGCAAAAAAAAAAAAAAAAAAAAAAATGGAAGTAGGACAAAATGAACATGCTTACCAAATTTCAAGTCTAAATCTAAATAGTTTTAAGAATTGCAATGTGACCCAAGCTGCTCCTGCCCATATCTTGGCTTGTATTGATTCCCATAACGAGCCAGCTGCTCTCAAGTCCTGAGCCCAGTACCACTAAAGATCCGTCGT
The DNA here is from genome assembly GCA_019973975.1 of Trichonephila clavata. Lineage (NCBI taxonomy): Eukaryota > Metazoa > Arthropoda > Arachnida > Araneae > Nephilidae > Trichonephila > Trichonephila clavata. The sequence goes on along the minus strand of BMAO01024968.1, from coordinate 104,574 downwards.
GTAGGGGAGCGATGCTCGTTAAATTTGTCGAGAGTTCAAACGTCCCCCCGTTGGTGGGGTGCGGTAGTTAGGAGAGGGGGTTCCAGATGAGGTGTCGTCCTGGTCACTTGACCATGGTTCAAAATTGTGAGGTCCATCGCCAATAGCCTTCGCGTTGCTCTATTGTGCGACGCTAATGTAGCTCTCTTTTTCAGAAACTAAACTTAAGGCATTTTCTATTCAAAATCTGAAAAATGTGGATTTCTGTAATACTTCGCTGAAAACTCTGTATCTGGAAAAAGGATTAATTTGAACTAACACACCATTAGGAGTAACAGAGCCGCTGGCTACGTGCCTCGTCATTCTGAAATACGGTCATTGTTAAAAGGACTTAATCCAAGCCGGCATGTTACTTTCCACATTATAAACTGGACTTGGATGTGAAATGTTATGAATGAAAAATAATTGAATTCTTCATATCTTCCCTTATTGTTTAAGAACTACTACTTTGTATTTTTAGAATGACAATTATTTTCGGGAAATTTAAACGTGCTATTTGTTTTATTAATACAGTCGACTCTGGATAATTCGAAGTTGGAAGGACCAATGAAAAACTTCGAATTATCAAGAGGGTAGAAAAAAACTCCCAAAATACACGAAGAGAATTTTTTTGCTAACACATTTAAATTTGAAACTATGCAATAAAACAATTGTCCATATTTATAGAATTATTATTAAGTATTTTTAAAAAGTACATATTATAAAGAAGTTAAAAATCCTGTATTAAAAGAATACGTTCAAAACAGTCCTACACATCTCTTCTTCACAATAGTGGACCATCCTTTCTGAACACGTGTCTCAAGGTCACGTGTTAAACGACAGATATGGACGGCTCACAACAGATGCGGTTGGTATGTCGTCCACTTGAAGAAGGAAAATAATAAAAGTGTATTTTTGCACAGGGAACCGGAAAACACTAAGAAGGAGTAGTAGACAGATGGTCATTTAAGGGACTACGTTACAGGGAAAATAATCAAAGACAATACAACACAAAACTTGTAAGCTCCAACCCATTTGCTACAGGACTGTACGTGATAGTGAGTGTTCGAATTGTCGAGTTTTATAAGATAATTTCAAATTATTGCGTGTTGTTGTTTGGTCTGTTGTGAATTGGTTGCGTATTCAGTTTTCAATTATCAGTCCTTAATTTTCGTTTTAAGTATTTATTATGACGACACACAACACACAAACAATTAAATATAAATTAAAAACTACTATTTTGTGGGTAGGCACACCCACCGATTTCGGAGTTCCGTTATCGGCCAAAGTTGTTTACAGATTGACTGAATCCCCCATCGGTTAGGGAAGGTTCACACATATTTCCCTTTAGGGATTACTGAGAAGCAATCCGCGACATGGTCAGCCACAGATTTTACTTCGAATTAATGCATCTTTTCTAACTTTAAATGTTTCTTAAATTTTCTTCATCTTATTTTTTCCAACCACCCACCAATCATGGCAAGTGTATGTAAATAATGCTCAACAATAACTCAAGACAGGGGATTAAGACCTCATCTGAGATCATGTGCCCCATCAACCGTTCTACTTCGAATTATTGAGTGTACCCAAATGTATAGTTTTAGTTCGAAATATCAAGAGTTTTTCTAGGAGCTGAGCATATACTTCGAATTAGCGAGATGTTCGTATGATCGAAGATTTGAATTGAGTCGGCTGTACTGTTAAAATTTCATAAACATATTTCAAATATAGGCTATAAGGCCCTTTTTATTTTTAAAATGTTTTATTTGTTTTAGGTTGACTTAAGAATGGATAGTTGCCACTGTTTTTATTACTTGAATTACGGTTAAGAAATGCTTTTACTCGACAAATTTCCACACCACGGCAGGATTTGAAGTTCAAGAGAGGATTTTAATAGATTTCTGTGTGATGTTCAACTCAACTCTAATTTCTCGAAAGTAAGACAAAAATAAAAACTCTCTTTTGTAATTTATTTTTAATAAAGAAATTTTTAAAGTACTTTTTATAAATAAGCATATGCTTCAGCAATTTGTCTTAAAAATGTTCATGAAAAAACTTTTATCTGATTAAAGATACAGCCTTCAAGCAAATATTTAGTCCAGATAAAATTTATTTTCCTAATGTTCCATTTTTCACTTTTTCTAAATAAGGTAATCTCTTGAAAGTTCGAATTTCCTCCAGATACGAGCAAGTAAAAGATAAAAATTAAATTTCAAATTTTACAGAAATACCTTTTAGGAAGATTTCTAAAATGTTTTATTGCAGGCAATATTTTAATATCATTTTTGTTTGGTTTGCTTGAAGTCACACTCAGAAATAATATATTTCCCGATTTTACTCATAATTTTAAATCAGTCCAGTTGACAATGGCACCACTAAAAGGACACCCTCAATAAAACTGCATTGAGCACTTGGTAAGCATTCTGTTCATTTCTGGTATTGCCTTATTTCTTAGAAAGGCTATTTTTCTTCAAGGTCACACATCTGGTTTGCTCAATGGGTCACAGCTAACAAACCAACCCCTTATCCCCCCCCACAAGTGAAGAAAGGGGAGAGTACATTACTAACAGCCAATTGCAATCCAGCTATCGTTAGAATGGTTTGTGTGAGCTAGTACAACTCAAACACTGGGCTAACTATTTGGGATTTATTCAAGTTGATATCCTTGTCTTTGAACAACCAAATACCTCTAGCTGCGTCCTTTTTTTTTCTATAAGGCTTACCCACACTTAGCAAACTCTACAGTTGATATCTGCAAACAAATTAAAGGTTAGTACTTAATTGATTTTATTACCTTTGGTAAAACTTTTAAAAAAATAATCTTAGTAAATTATCGAATAATAGGCATACAGTCTAAAATATAATCCCCCCCCCCCTAAGTTTTACTCGGAGTATAATTTCTTATACTTTTATTGTGATCTGCAAAATATGTGTTCATTAAATGTGTTCTATAAGTTAGGTTTTTGGATTCTTGCAGTAAGTATACTAAACTAATATATCTAAACTAGAAATTATTTTTTTTAAAATTATATTTCGAGGAGCCCTTGGACATTTAGAAAAAGGATGAGAAATATTCGGAAGTTTTGGATTTTTGACATTAAATATTTCTAAAATCAAACCAGAATATTACTGTGACGAAATTATACGAAAAAAAAAAAATATTTGAAATAAAAATTACCTACTTAAACAAAATTTTAAATTCCGTATTTGAAATTAAAATAGATAATTTTTTCCAGACAATTAAATCATGATAAACCCTTTTGTTTTAAATAGTTTCAACTCGTCATTATAATATAGTAATATCCTTGTAATATAAATAGTATAATCCTTGTAATATAGATCAAAATATACGAGGGATTCTACGATCACAACATTACACAAATGATTTTATAACTAGTTTCAAATCAGTTATAAATCATCAACGGAAATTTTAGAATTATTATGGAAAAAAAACGTTCTTCAATATGTATAAATATAGTTCTAGAAATTTACCTCGTGTTTGACGATGACTTAATCTTATCCATAAACCATGCTTGACAGTATACATAGCACGTGTTTCTACATACAATCAATAAGAAACCGTGGCGCCATCTACTAAAGTAACAGAACTATTTTAATGGATTTTTTTTTTTTTTGAATTGTATGCTCAGAAATTAAACATTCTCTATAAAAATCAGATATATAAAGAAATATTTGAAGAATAGTTTCATATCTTAAATTGGGTTGAAAAAGGTTAAAATCTTTCGGGGAAAGAAAAATGCAATTTTTTTGGAAATAGTTTTTGAAATCAGTTTTAAAGTATTTAAATTTTATTTAAAAAATATATGAAATTATTGATGGGTACAGGTTTCTGGTGGTGCTTCTTAAAAAAAAAAAACAGTTAAATTTTTATGTTCTACTTCATAGCAAATTAATTGTAATGAATTCATTGTAATACATCTCTAAGGATCGCCCATTTCATGAATATCGAGTAAATATTGTCCTTCCTGTCTAAAATATGAAAAAAAGGTTAAGTAAATTAAAAAGGTACCAGAGCAGAAATTGTTTTTAACTTATACTACTATTTTCCATTTCTTTTTTGTTAAATGTTATTTTGAGTGCTTGCTACCACTAACATAATAACTGAATATATATATATATATATATAATATATATATATATAATATATATATATATTTCAAGTTGGTTAAAGTACATGAAATCATTTATCAAGTTATTTTCCACCCTAGAATAACGCTTCCCTAACCGTAAGAAGTATTACATACAAATAATCCTTGCAATATTTTTTAAAATAGTGTTAGTTTTTCTTACAACAGTACTAAAATGTCAAATAATTTAAATATTCTTAAATTTTTTAAAAAAAGTAATAACTACGGTTGCCTTTTTAACTTTTTTTTACTACAGATTAATCTATAAATGATCTGTATTCTGCGTATCTTCACTATTTACTATTTTATCTATATTATGAAATGTATTTTTGGAGAGACTTTCAATATTTAACAAATTTATAAAACCACGAACTTGACCTAGATACTTGTATTCTACGAAGTAACTGAAGTGGAAAATTATTAATTCATTATACACTTAAACCAAATTGTCTAGTTAAATTTTGGAATACCTAAATATCTTATCAAATAATTAAATTATATGCTTCGACCTTAACAAATATCCCACTCACTTAGAGATAGGCGAGTAAAAGAGTTATGCTTCTCCTTAAGACTATCTTAGCTTAACATAAAAGAATAGGAGCTAGATTTGGAACATTTTTTCACAAGAAAAAAAAGTATCCAAACATAAATTTTACATTCTGGCTTCCTTATCCTACAGAAAACCGTTTAATTTATCTTACTAATTTTTATCCGAGCTGGCACATTTTTTCTGGTCTAAGATATGTTTCTTAATTACACCTATACAGTAAAGCTAAAGGAGAATTATACATGGAATATTTTGAAATTTTATAAGAACTATGTTATAAGCAGATGGAGGAATTACAGTGTTGCAGATTTTCATGAAAATTGAGACATTTTTCTGTCTGAATGTGCTTCGCATTTAGCTTAGAATTCTTGTATATTTGGCGAAGATAGTCGTAAAGCCGCGGGTCCATAAAATCATTCCCTAGAATAAAAACGTCCTCAAGATCAAGATGGTAAAGGAGACGCCTAGTGCCGATTTATGCTCATTTCGGGCACTGGGCGCAGAAGATCTACAGGCCCCCTTGGAACAGGTGGATCAAAATTTTTCACCAGAAAACCTGGTTAAGTCCAATTTATTTGGGCCCTTTCGAGCGCCGGGATGCCCAATGGATAAACCTGCACTGGAGACACCTATACAACAAAGCATTATAAACAATGGAATAAAAGGAATCTGAGTCATTTTAGCTTGAAGTACTGTAGCAACCCACTGTGTTAGTGTTTGGGGGTGCGATAGCACTTTTAACACAATTTTATTAATCCTTTTGCTTAATCAACCAGCACAACTAAAGGTAGGAAATGATATTCTGAAGAGCAATCGCATAGACTTAATGCTACTAACATATAATTAAAATTTACTTAACTGACTCTTTGCTCTTGACTCCAACGCTTCATTTCTCTGTAAATATCTTGTTTAACTACATGACTTCCAGTCGTAAATATTGTTCACAATTTAATCCACTTTTAATCGCCAACTATCAACCATCACCACATACACAAATGCCAACGCTTAAGTAGAAGATCTCGTTTAACTAAATCTCTTCTTCACCAAGGAAAGATTTCAACAAATAAAAAGAATAATTTTATCCAAGATGATTAGTTGTGAAGTTTCGTGGATGGACCGTTACAGTACTTGTTCCGTCCATCAGAAAATTGGGGTGTACACTTTTGTTACAGCTCAAGAGGGTCACTAAATTTGTCAGTATATTTTATGTAATACATATTTATCGCGTTTCGATGTAGAATATTACAGAAATGGGAGAAATTTTTAAAAATTGCATCAAATAGAATTTTTTTTTTTCCCCTTCAAAATTGTTTTAACGTTAATATTTCATAGCTTCAGTTTGTTATAGAGCAATATATTTATTAATTAATACCCTGACTATCCTATTCATTGCTGCTTTTAAAAATATATATATTTTTACGAAGCTTGCCATATATCCCCGCCCCCATTGTATCTTAGCTATAAGTTCATATTTAACTGTACCGGATGAAATTGGGGAAAGTTATTGATGGAAATTTTCAGTATGTGAAGAACGGAAAATGCATTGCATTTATTACTTTACGAACTTAATCTACAATTGCAATATTTTTTTCCTGTCATAGTATTGAATGGTGGAATATATTCTGAGTTAAGTATTATCGAAGTCCATTGGCTGAGTGGTAAGACTTAACGGCTTCCACACCACAGGTCTGGGGCTCCAATCTCGGGCTGGGTAAGGTCGACTCAGCCTTTCATCCCTTCAGAGGGTCGATAAATTAATGCTAGTTTGCTTGGGAACTTAGCACTAGGGGCTTCACGCCAAACTGACCTCCTGACTGGAATATCTACACTTGCACCTCAGAGCTCAAGGTCATGTATATTGCGTTAAGTACAGTATACCTTGGCCTTCATGGGATGTTGCGTTACTGAGTTAAGTTAGGCATTATCTCTGATTTTAGATAGTCTTTTGTGAATAATTATTTCCCCTTTTCTGGTTTTTAAGAGTTGTTTAAATCTATTTCAATCGATTGTTTTAAAGCACTTTAATTTAAGAGTAAACCAAACGGAATGTAATGTGTCGATAGAGTAATATTCATTTTGTTAAGAGCCTTGGCAATAAAAATGCTTGATATTGATAACCATTGCCATTTTTTTCAATTATCCGGAGATTTTGAAGCGTTCTGTTCGCTCGTGTGCAAAAATACAAGAGAGGGAACCATTCGTTTTCTAAATTTAAATACTCAAGGAAAATCAGGAAAAAATGTCATTGAAAAATTAAATCACGTGTTCAAGGGAAAGGAAATATTCATTACTTTTTTAGAAATTACAACAGAGTTTAGGAAAAGTTACAACTGCTTATAGTAAAGCATGTGTAAGCTATTATGCTAATCTTTTACTAGGAATCGCCAATAAATCAATCGAAAATTCAAAGTCTAATCCTTTTAACGAAGAGTTGCTATTAAATTTGTCAAAATATAGATTTTAATCCCTTAATACGAGACGGAATGAGATGCATTTCGAAATAGGTATTCGGAATTATAATTTAGCGAAAATATTTAAGATTAGAATTTTAAGTAAACATTAAGTTTGTCGTGGCTCAATGCCACCCTTTACACTACCATCTCCCCGTCTATCAGTAAATATTACTGGATGTGTAGGCGGACTTAAATGATCGAAAGACATAATTGCAAATAAATAGATTTATTGATTCTAATTAACATAAAAGGGTAGAAACACACAATTCAAATTTAAGATAAACAAAATAAAGTGGAGTACGAAAACGGGAATTACTACTAGCGGAATAACAGAATAGCAACTGAATCTATGAAAGCTTAAACACGCACAATTACAGCTACGCCACGTACGAATATTAGCAATATCTTAAATTAAATCACTGACCTTATCTTTTACATCGGCTGTTCTATCGTGATGATTTCTGCCTTGCTGACTTGGTTAGGAGAATGGTGAGGGATCCACACTCTGTAACACGGATTTTTACAAGCTTCAATCAACTTCTCCACGCGTAGCTCCACACGTAACTGCTATCTATGAATGTCAACAACTGCGTGCTGTCCTCGCGATCTTTACTTCACTTAACTTTCCTCTTCTATCTCTTCACTTTACTTAACCTTTTAACTCGCGAAACCCGAACTTATATAATATACTTATTTGCATAAATCACGCCTGGCTCTCGGTGAAGATTGGTTGAAATAAATAAATTATTTTAGAAAAAAAAGAGGAGGCTATATATATAATCAAAAGACCGTATAGATCCGTCACAAGTTTTTACATACGTATAATTTTACTCTTCAGAATCCTTAGAATACACAGGAATAAATATGCTTGTAAGAATGCAGTATTAAAGTGATTTTTAAATCCAAGCACAAACCCTTAAACAAATAAACCTTCAAATAAAAAAGGTATTACAGGATATTTAGAAAGGAAATATTAAGCAGCGTAAATATTGACCAATGCTTTTGCAATATCAAAGAAAGTATTTTTTTTCCCTGTGTAAAAAATATTTTCCGTATTTGTCTCGTACATTGCAATGCTAATTGGGATAATTCACTTTAATCGGTGAAGTAAAATTTTTATTTCTACAGGTTTTAGTTCTACAAATTATACAGGTCATGTTCTTTGGTAAATCAAAATGCATCTTTTAAGCAATATACTGTCATTGTACTAAAAGAATATTTTTTGAATGTGCAAATGCTTTTGGTTTATAGGTGCTATTCGAAGACAGTCTTAAATGATTGTTTTAATATGTGTTCAAAAAACGAAAAACTTAACTCATTTCCTTAAGAAACAAAAAAAATAATAACACTGATAAAAATAACGAGTTTTTTAAACAAGCTTTTTCTTTCAAACTTCACACTTCGAGTAACGTAATTTTTTTTCGTACTTTACTTTTTAAGAGCGAAAAGGAACATTGTGCCAAATTGAATTTTTAATTTATTTATTTGATTTTACTGGGGATAGTTTAATTTGCTGGATTCGTATATTCAACTACTTCAAGTTGTAAATAATTGGAATTATCAGTAAAATTTTTTTCTTTAAATTAGTTTTAATCAATTACTTTCTATTAATTATAATTAAATTATCGTATTGTCATCCAAAAAAATTATGAATAGAAAATTTCAAATCTACTGAATGCTTGAAAATGTAAGAAAGAAGCTTGCAAAAGTTTGACCCAGACATAGTTACAATATGAGTAGAAAAACCATTGAAATGTTGATGGTCAGAAGTGTAAATGTTAAGGTTGCCCCTAACTGCGGAGTTAGAATTAATACGTTTATAATTAATTAAAGAGATTTTTCTTTAGACAAGTTGTCAAACTTTTTAATTTGGGAGATGCCTATATGCAATGAACTTTTGAACAAAATCTATTGAAGATTAATTTTATTATTGTTATTCTGCTCAAGTAGAATTATGTGTTTCTTGTATGCTATTATCACGATTTAGGTATTTAACTATCGATAGTCTTAAGATTATAGAGAGGTTGTACAAAATGAATGAGATAACTTAAAGAATTAGTCCTTTTAGAAGAAAAATATTTTTAATAGTAAATTCTTTTTGAATGGTTCCATTTTTCAATATTTTGGTAAATTAATGAAGTTAATTTGTGGTCCAAGATATATTGGATATATTTTATAGATATTTAATAGATACAGTTAATCTTTGGCTTGAGATAAGATATCTTGTAAGCTGTACTGTTTGCTTTGTAAACTTTCTTTGCTATTTGTGTGCCCCCTAACAACAGAAATAAAATTTGAAATGCCTAAGATAAATTGGAACGATTCGGAAAGTTTTTATCTATTGAGTAATTAAATCAGTGAAAGATATCCACTTTTGCTCGAGTAGAAATATTTAATTTCATAAGAAATGAGTAAAATATTTTTTTTCAAGTAACCAAGTAAATACACGGAGCAAATGCCAATATTAAAAAAATATATATTTAAAATGCAAAAATCTTGAAACCACTCAAAATTCGAAGTGAAATGCTATCGATCCCCCCTTCACTCTCCCCACCAAGTCTGAGCAATAAACCATCCCGAATTTAATAGTTTCCATAGAAACTCGCACGAACACTTTTAAAAGATTAATAAATACCCAACTCCGAATTTCAAAATCACACACGAGGTCGAAAATGATTACGTGCAAGTTTAAAATTCAGGCCTCGAAATACAAATCAAGTATTTAGAACGGCGAGATCCAGAACCCCCTGCTTCTTCCCTGAAAACGTTCCAAGACGACCCTGCCGCCAAATTGGAATACCTGCTGTAAAATTAACACGGACACCCCTAAAACTTCGATACTGGACATAATTCTTGGAACTCAGGAGTCCAGAACTCAACAAGTTTGATAGCCTTCTACCCCTTCGCGCATTAATCTGCAGCTTGGATTAAAACAGCTTGAGGTTTCTGAGGAATTTTATAGTCTGCTTCTCCGCTTGAGTAAAGGAACAAAGCCAAACGATTTTACTAAAGACGTTACTTGCCAGACCCCTTGCCTCGCTCCAAGAATTTATTTGCGAGGACCGCGGGCTGCCTTTCAGACGATTAAATATTTATTGCGCTGCACCTCCCAATTTTAGATTTATATTTCAGTTTGCGTTAATTTCTTTCTCGCGTACCCCTCTCTCTCGCTATCAAAGGAATCGCAAATGAATGTTAAAATTCGAGGGGGTTTAATCGAAGGATTTTGAATAGCTGCACCTAGAATCTCTCAAAAGAGTATAATTTATGTCGTCTGATAAATATAATCATACATTCAATATTTTAAGCTTTTTATGTTTGGTATAAAATGTGCAAATTGTGACCAAGTAATTCATTTAATTAAGCAAATCTATTGAATAAACCAGGGATCTTCAAACTGTGTTCTATAGAAACATGGGAGTCCACGAATCATTACAAAAAAAATCGAAAGGAAAATTATAGATGCATTTGAAATAAATTATAGTTAAAAGCTAAAAAACACACCTTTTATAGTTAATCGAAGTAAAAAATGATTCTTTACATAGGAATAAAATGATGAACGAGAAAATTAAAGTCGTTGTGTTAAAAGCGTAGGGTGCTTTGTACTACATTTTTACACTAACTCTGTGACGGATCTATCCGCGACTATATTAACACCCTGGGGACTCTTCTGGGGAAAAATAATTCAATTATACCAACTTTCGCTGACCAAGAAAGTGTGATTATGAAATAATGAAGTATATTATATAAATTCTGTTCTCGCGAGTTTGTGAGTGGCACGTTGGACTTGGCAAGTAGACGTTAGCATAGAGTCTGCGAGTTAGTTGAAGATTGAAAGATAGTGGGAATTATTAAAAGGTTGTGGAGTTAGTTGTCCAGGAAAACGGATTACACCAGGGAATCCAACGACATCGATCAATCCCTATAAAGATCACCTACAAGATTCCAGTGTAGGATCCGATGCATAAAGAGTATAAGTATCGTGAATTTGATTAATTAGAAGTTAGCTTATTAGTGTGCGAGAGCTTATTCGGTGTATAGAGTTGAGCGTATTTAAGCTATCTTAGATTCAGTTGAGGGTCCGTAGTAGTATCCTCGTGTTATAGAATCTCACCTCCGCGCTTTACTATTTAATCGCATACCTTAATTAGATTGTTATTGTGTCTGATTGATTTTTGGTAACAATTAATTAATTAGATTGAAATCATGTCTGATGATCATTCAGTTTCCACTACACACCTAGCCGGGCTTACAGGTAGACAAGGGTGTCCAGAGTCAAGCAGGAGCCGACAGGTATTACAACTCTGCATTTCGGAATAGAACTTAGTAAGAGATTATAACAATTAATATCGAGAACCACACGCTTTTACCACAATGCCATTAATTTTCTCGTTATCATTTTATTCTTGTATTAAGAATTATTTATCACTTTTTTAGTTCGATGCACTATAAAAGCGTTCTTTTTTAGTTTTTTTTTTAAACCAATTTGTTTTTCAATTTGTTAGTTCGATCTACAATAAAAACGTGTTTTTTTAAAAAGTTTTTTTAGTTTTTATCATTTATTTTATTTGCGTTTTCAGAAGAACTGGGTAATTGTTTATATCCTTCCCCAGCATCCTTCCTTTTTTCACACACTTTTTTTTTGTTGTTGTTGATGTTGTAGCATGAGCTTTTTCGCCTTAGGGTTGTAACTGATTCTTTTAGTCGCCAAATTTTGAAATGGGATCTGGAATTAGTCGCCAAATCTGGAAATGCGAAATTGTTAATTCTAATGATCCAGATCAGAACAATGCAAGAAAAAAAAACTATTAAATTATTGTATTGTCATCGGTCCTTGCTGGTGTGCAACGTTTTGAATTAATCTGATCTTTTAAAGTGGGTAAAAATCGAGTTCAAAGATTCTGTTACATACGTATAGGTAAAACTAACAAAAGCGTGTTAAAATAATTAACGTTCTCTATTATATTCACAAATATCTGAATCGCATCCCAGTCCTTACCTGTTATTTATCCCAAATTATGGAATGTTTTGAGAAAGTTTTTAATTGCTTTTCCTAGTGGTTGGCAATCTCAAAAAAAAAAAAAAAAAAAAAAAAAAGACTGGACACTACTAACGAAACAAATTTTGGGTTAAACCTGACAAGACTGATGCCAAACGTTGAAAGTTTGTTATTGAAGTACTAGATTCCTCCGATAAAAGCATTTGTTTGTTTCTCAGTTATTTTATGTAACACTTATTTCATGTATTAATTAAATTTTAATTTAATTAATAAGCATGTGTTATATATAAGCTTGAAACATTGTACTTAATTACAGTTAGAATTTTAAATTTTTTTTAAGTGGCAACGCATTTATCTATATATATATATATATAAAATTTCTTTTTTAACCCATCCCACCCATTCCAAATGTGTTTTTAAAAATTTTTCCACAATAAAATATAATATGCCTTTATTAGAGATTCTTCATTTAAAATGCATAGATTAAATCTTTATAATCTCCATTTTCGAAAAATCTCATGTTTGTTCGGTTATTGCTTATACATTAATATTTTGTTGATAAAATATACTTTTTTTGGCATTTAAAAGTGCACGGTAATATTCTTACAACAAAAACGAAAAAGAAAAATGCATTTATTTTCTTTCACAAGCTCATAAAAGGATTTTTAAAAATAATTATGATTAATCTGTTCACTAGAAATTTAATTCTTTTGCCATCATGATACAAAATTAGTTTATATTTTATTAGACTGCCATCATTTCGAATAATAAAGAGTACTGTTGCATTTAATACATTTCTTGAATAGCCTATTAGATGCAAAATGAACATTAAATTTTAAGACGAACTTTCGTATAAATTTACAACTGGCACCTCGAATAATCAATATACTCCTACCAGGACCCTTTGACCCCTGTATTCTTCCGAAGAAACCACCCCTTCAACTGCAACCGCGACGAATTCACAAAGGAAAATGAATATTTGCGAAGGATTAAAGTGGTGAGGAAAGGGTCAGCTATTCAAAGGACTTGGCTGCAATGGACATCAGAATTGAACGTGAAATAAAATGAAATGAAATGAGATGGAGAGAGAGAGAAGGGGCTTGGAATAGAAAATTTAAGCTGCAGCCTTTGAACTTAAATCGCCTAAAAGATATTCATGTGGTAACGGAAATAATTCAAGAATCTTTTCGTAGGCCCAAAAGAGAAATACTGTCTTTTACCAAGACAAACTAAGATAATTATTTCCAATTTGAACTTTGATTGTAATACAACACCTTCAAATATTTCAGTGTTTTGTTTAAATATTCCCTGTTTTCGCTTAAACTTTTATATAATTTTTAATGAAAATAGTAACTGAATTGATCTTTCTATTGAATTAAAATAAACATTTATAAATATGACTTGAGAATTTCGTAGTCTATAAACCTAGACGTACATTTAAGAGAAGAATCCAGGTATAGATAGTTAAACCATCTGAAAAACTAAGATTTCTTTTAAACATTTCTTTAAGAAATTGAAACCAGACATAGTCGGACTCCGATTTAACGAATTCGTCGGGACCGAACAGTTTGTTCGTTAATTCGGGTTTACTCGTTATAACTGGGTTAAAACAAAATTAAAATTTTTTTTTTTGTTCTTTTGGAAATTCTATAATAAGCAACCACACAAAAAATATCCATAGTTAAAAATTGTACACCTTTTATTCAACAGCTAAAAATACTGTAAGTGAATTGCTACGCATCAGTTAAATTTTAAAGCACTGACTAATAGATGCTTGACAATCTTTTGGATTTCTGACTCGAAAGAGTTTTTTTTATAGAATTTCTGTAGAGAAGGAAATACAGAGGTCATTTACGTCTTGCTAGTCATTTATGACGTATGCTTTCAAAGTTTCCCAAACAATGTAAAGCATTAAAAATGCAATAGTTTTGATAGGAGTTTCATTATCCATTTCTGCATCATAATCATTCCAACACATCAACAATTTCTTCAACTTCAGTTAAGCAGTCAGTCATCATATGTAGCAATCGTTAAAATATTAAAATGTTCCTCTGCGTTACTGAATGGGATGGAATAAGAAAGGAATTTCCTTTCCTATTCAAAACACACACGATAGGTTACATCATGACTTATCTACATCTGTCAAGCCTAATGTTTCTCACCCATTCCCGTTGAAATTTGCTTTTAACTTGAAAATTCTTTTTCTGTTTCGAACAAAAAGAATGACATTTAAAAAAAACAAAAAATTTTTTCTAATGCAAGCTAACGTAATAAAATTTTCCATCTGCTGAAATAATTCGTTAATTCAAGGTTTATATTATTCGTGAAATAGGGGTTTTTGCTTTCATTTTAATCGGGAAAAGAGAAATTCGTTAAATAGGGGTTCGATGAATCGGTGTCCGACTGTATCAATTCGTAGTTTTATTTATTTTTAAAAATCTTCAGATTTGTGTGTGTATATTGTGAAAACATATTAAAAAAAGTATCTGAAATGCTTTTTAAACTGTACCGTATAAACTGTACCCTTGGGTATTTGCGACCCAATATTCAATCATAATTTTAATCATGCCCTTCACCCCTCCGTACAGTAACGCATTGAATTCAATAATACTATAGGTTGACGCTAAAGCTACAATATGACTTTAGCCTCTTAAGTGCCACCAGCGTGTATAAACGTCTCGCACAGCCAAAGCGTTAATTGCCTCGGACGTATATACACGTCTTTCTGAATTACGATTTTTTTCTCTGCACTGCTATTCATAAAATTATTCCGAAGTCTTTGAAATGCTATAAAAGGACCTTGACAGTGCTAGCGAAGGGTTTACTTATTTAAGAGGGTTTTCTTATTTATTCCTTTTCTCCACCCCACTCCCAATATACATCACATAAGTGCGCCTACGTGGAAAACGGTGTCATTGGTGGAGCGAATCACGTAACTTTGAATTGGCATTTAAAAGGGATTAATTTTAAACTGTACAAATTATCAAGATAAGTGTTAATTTTTTTATATAATTTTATATATTATGTTTCATGCCCATGTTTCAACGGTAATTATTAAACTTGTTCTTAACTTAGTATTTTTAAATGAATTATAAAATACATTGTGCAGCACTGATACACATTTATAAGTGTATTATCCGTGTAAATGTGCATTTATTTCTTATTACGTCAGAATATATTTTGTATTTGTTTTCACTTTCAGTAAATTGATAATTTTGTAAATTAATCTTTTGTTTTCGACTTTTCAATAGGCTCGCGCCCCCCCTCGTAGAATTATCACACCCTCTAGAGGGTCACGTCCCCATAGTCTTAGAAACGTTATCTTAATGAATTTAATAAATAGCAATAATATGTAGATTTTTGACGGATAGTGTCGTAGAAATGTTGCAACGCTGAAGACCTACCGTGTAGAGAGACCGATGCACGTTAAATCTTATCTTGGAAGAAACGTCCTCCTGTTGGTGTGGAAGTTAGTAGAGGGAGGGGCGTGCCAGCTCAAGTGTCATCCTCGTCAGTTGACGATGGTTCAAAGTTACAAGTTCCAGGGACAATAGGCCCCTTCCCGAGTAGCTTTATAGTGCGACGTTAAATTTCCTTTCACTCACTCGGAAATTTTTTTGTGTACACGCACTAAGAAAGAAAAACTCAAGAATTGAGGTAAAACTACAAAATAATTAATACTAACCTGGGTATTGCAACAGACGCATTCCTACTATAAACTTCCATTAGAACATAAATTGCGCCTGTGATTAAGATATACATACATATCATTAAGTTTTTTATGGTTTGTGCAGTTAGTAACAAACATATTACTATGTAATCAGTTTAAGTTTCAAGTAATTGCTTGTTGCAATCACACACATAACTTCTTTCATTACAAATATATATATTCAAAGTTTATTTCTAAACGTTTTTAATTTTCCATTTACTGTCATAAAATATTTAATTTAAAATTCATCCGTAATTGTAAATACCCCTTCAAGAACTATCTGGTGGCCACGGTACCCAAGTCGTCTAGGCATCGAATAATGGCTAGCGTGTCATGAGTTCGATCCCCGCCGTGTAGGGGAGAGATGCGCGTTAAATCTGTCGAGAGCTCAAACATCCTCCCATTGGTGTGGTAGTTAGGAGAGGGGGGGGGGGTGCCAGCTCAGGTGTCATCCGCGTCACTTGACCATGGTTCAAAATGACGCGGACCGCGTCCCCAAAAGCCCTCGTGTAGCTGAACAGTGCGACGTTAATATTCACTCACTCAAGAACTATCTGAATAGATTTTCAGATTTTTAAATTGCTTATTTTACTTATCAAATACAAACTACTTAATCATTTATTTTCCAAAGATAGATTTTTATTTATTTCGTCTGATTAATATTGCTTTAAGTTGAATGATTCATTTTCTTATTTTATTTCGAGAAGGTATTTCTTGAATTTAACAAGTGTTTGTAAATTAAATATCGCTGATAAATTTTCCGGAATCTCCGATTAATATCTGTTATGTTTCCTTGGTACATTTTTGTGAGCGAGATTCGAAAGAAATATGAGTGACGCATGCAAGAGAGGGGAGGGGTGTGTGTGTTTGGGCTCAACCCCAATAGACCAACAAATTTCAAATTTTTATGGTAGGAATTACACCTCGGTTCTTTTATCTCCGTATTTCTTAGGGTGCCCTTAAGAGAGCTCTGCACGCCATTGACATTCGTATTGTCTTTTATTTAAAATTTTGGGAGAAAAAAATTTTCAGTGCACAGTTATTTATTTGGAATAGCATCATACAAATTTTTTACAAAAAACTGCAGATTCTAGGACATATTCGTATAAAAGTGGTCACTGAATTAACTTTTTTCTAATTGCAAAATACATACGAAACCCTGCAAAATATTTAGGTAAGTAATATCATAAGATTCATTACAACAGAATCTCATTTAATTAAAATAACATAAAATTTTGTTTTTATGGTTTGAAATAATGATTACATAAAAATATTGTAACACAAATAATTTTGATCTTTCAAACTCCATTTCTTTTAAGCTAAATATATTTGTTTTCAAGTTCTACGAACTATACTAAATGTAGAATTTATGGAAAATTCATTTACTTTTGTTTTTATTTGAAGTATTGAAAAAAAAATATGTATCGAACGAACGAGTTCCATATCTCTCCTTCCTTAAAAATATTCGATTTAAAAATTCAAGCAAATCAGAAAAACTTAATTTTAAATTATTTTCTGAATAACTATTTCATTTTTAAATTGAGTTTTTTGAATTACCAAAAGCAAATTATTCAATCTTCGTCTTATAATCCCAAAGTAAAATTTCATTTTATTCTTTCAGTTTGATAGTTTTTTCATCGGATATTATGTTTCCTTTTTTATTTAAAATAAAGTCTCGATAAATTTTCTGCATTTCAGGAAAAATTTCCCGACTGAAACAATCAGTTTTTGTAGTTCCTAATTCAATAGAAAAAGTTTCTGATCATAGAGTAAGTATTCGCTACAAATTATGTTTTTCAACAAATTATCTATCAAGAGAGTACAAATAATTCAATTCAAATTAAACATGTTTAAAAGAATCATCTATATTCGTATAATTTTAATTATTTAAGTGATAATGTAGATTTATATTCATGGTTTTCTCGATGAGTTTAGTGTGATTTTTTTTATATTTTAGGACATATTCTCTATATAATTAATTTCCTGATCGATTTTTGAATCAAGTTCCTGATTGCATAGTAAGTGTTTTTCTTTTTATATTTGTTAAATAATATTTCGAATATATCATATTCTGTTTTTTTTTATATCTACTGAATCATTGCCCGTTACAAGATTCAACCAGTAATTGAATTGTAAGAATTGTCTATATTTGTGTAATGAAATATAAACTCGTCCCCCCCCCCGAATATTTGGAACATTCCCAATAGTTAAAAACTTTTGAATAACACAAAACTCACAATTTTTTATTTAATTCATTATTTTTTCTGATTTTTAAATTTCAATTACTTTATAAAAGAAATCCATCACGATGCTTTTTCTGTTTTTTTTTTTTTCAAAAACATTAATTTATTTCAATTTGAATTTTTTTAATTAGGATTGTTGTGAAATGAAAGTTTTTTTTGTTGTTTTATTTCTACTATGGTACTGTACTAGTTTTATAAGTACTTTACTTATTTTATCTATAAAATTTAAAATTTTGTATAAGTTAAAAAATTAAATATGTACATTTAACATATTTACGAAGTTATTTTTCATACAGTTGCCATCAAATAATTTTGTATAAACGTAATTCCAACTCCCTTTTCTATGTCTTCAGTATTAAACATCAATGCTTGATTTTTTTAAATTACATTTGAATATTTTTTTTTCTTTTTTTATTCTATACTTAATTAAAAATATTTCTCGTTAAAAATATCGTAAGAAGTATTTGCCAGTTACAAAACTTATTCCATTAAAATAACTACATGTATACTTAAATAATACTGATAATGAATACAACAAACTGTGAATTTTTCCTGTTGTAAACTGTTTTCTCTGCCTTCTTTCAATGTGATAATTTTCTATGTATTGAAGTATCCGACTACCCTAAAATTTTGAATTTTGTCAAAAATTGACAATTTTTTATGATTTTATTTTATACGCCATCTTATTAGCTTTATAAAAATACCAAGTTTATCATTTTCCTTTCACTAGAACCAAAAATACAAGCGTTTTGGTAAAAGCAGATATCATTACTTTAAGCATTTGCTTTAAAACGCGTTTAACTCGGAATTTTTTTTTTTTATTTGCTCAAAAAGTTTTGAAAATAATTAACTGAAATTTTTTCTGTAAGTTCTGTATTATAGTAGAATTGTTTTAAAACTTCAGATTTATCCATCACTGTTTTATTACAAAATTTACAGTCCCTTTTGAATATAATCACTGTTATTTTAAGCATTTTCATAGAATAACTAAGAAAATGTGCTCTTTTTGTAAACATTAAAATATATCTTTTCCTGAAAGTCATTTCAAAAATGAGTAACACAGCAGCACGTGAGATTTGAAAAATTGGAAATTTCTTTAGAAACCTTTAATACAGAATGGGCCGCGTTTAGGCTATTTTTTGTCAATTTTTACCTATTTCCCCCCATTTTAGCAGAGGCGCGGATTAAGGTAGTTGGGAGGCCCCTGGCGGTAAAAGGTTTGAGGCCCATGGGCTTAAGAGTCGAAAAACTAAAATAGTGAAAAGATTCGCTTACTTGCACTTCTTAAAATAAAATGTATTGCTGTAATAAAACTCATCGGCTAAAAAAAAATCTTAACTGTACATGAAAAAAATTAAAAACCTTACTTAAGAGCTTACAGTGTTGCTATATAGTTTGATTTCTCTTTGGCAAATTCATCAATTATTTTTACCATATCTATTTTGTCCGAAACATTTTATTCTGTATATAATATGGCTATCTTGTTTAAATTGTCTTTTCTCCCATTTTACTTCTTAAATTATTTTTAACATGTTTTAAAACTAAAAAATTTCATTCACCTGATGCATTCAATATCGGTATTGTTAAAAATATTTTCAAAAGTTTTTCTACATTAGGATTTCTTTTGCATCTCGATAAATTTCTAGCGGGGGTTTCATTGTATCTTTGTTTTCTTTTCATTTTTTATTCCAAGGTGGCATGCTTGGTTTGTCGCTGGTCTTTCCAGTCATCAAGCTTGGGGCCCCTACCAGCGCTGGGGGCCCTTGGCGGCAGTCAGGTCCGACACCTGCTTAATCCACCACTGCATTTTAGTCATAATAATTTATTTTCCTCTTCTTAAAATGTGCTAAACAAATCTAAAAATAACATAAAAATCCCTATGTCTCCATTTTTTTTAAAAAAAAGTTGTAGCAACCAGTCGGATACCTTAAACTTTAATATGGGAGCTTTTTTAAAACCCTTTAGAAGTTTACCAAACAATATTGATTCATTCTTGCTTTATTTGCGGGAGGGGCTATCATTTCTAAAAACCACATTTAAAACTTTTACACTGTTTTTAAGCATTGTTTAAAAGTTTAATTTACATCACTATGCGTGATGACGTGTCAACTTCAGTATTAATGATATACATGATGCTTTTCGTCTTTAACTCGTTTATGTTGTTTCCAATCTCTGAGATCTCGCGGTAGCTAGATCAGATCCATGATACCGTGAAATCTAGCAAAGCACCAGTAGAGGCACAAACATCCGCCAGAGCGAACCCCAAGCAATCTACAGATTGCATTTTTTGCACAATGAAAAGACTTTACTTCCTGAGTTGAATGTCATGTTTTTCAGATGTCCACTTATGAGTTTTGAGATTGCCGTTTGATCATGTCCGTCACCGCCGAATTCTAACGCTCCCCCTGGGGTCTTCCTGCTGAACCAAAGATGAGCGGGAGGGGTGTGCCAGTCTTCTCTGGCTGCTTTTTTCTTTATTGAGAAAATTTCTTTATATGTTAGTGTATAGCTCCGGTTGGGAGGCTCAGGACAACCTCTTTTAGCCAAGATGTCTGCAGCCTCGTTCCCTTGGATGGTAACATGGGAGGGAATCCACTGAAAGGGGACTTTCCTTCCATTTGGCTAGATTTTTAAGATGGACCATAATTTGTATCCCCACGAAATCGCTTACATTGCTCCAGTCCTGTGGATAATGAATCGAGCTCCGACTGTCAGTAAGGACCCAAATGTCATTGGAATTAATGCTGTCAAGGATGGTCTTTAATCCTTCATTTATGGCGATTAATTCGCTTCTGAATACTGAGCAGTTTTTCGGGTTACATCTAGAAAGCTGGATTGAAAGACTTTTGATAAAGATACCACTCCTAGCGTTGTTCAAATCGTCTTTCTGCCATCTGCATAAATCAAAATGGGATCACTCGGAATGCCATCTATGACTTCCAGAGCCAGCTGTTTTAGGTAATCGAAAGCATCTGAGCTCTTATTCGTGACGGACATAAGTTGGTCGTTTATAAAAACTTAGAATAATCAATATCAAAATAAATTTGTGTGTGATACGAGGATTGTGTCAAATAAATATTATTAAAATTTTACTTGTCTTGCAATCTTTAGTAGTCTCCTATTAATGAGACTATGATCCTGCTTTCTAAGCTTTTACGAGCAAGATTTTTCTCTGACCTCACTAATACTTCTATAACGCTGGCGTGTTATGACTTGTTTTCCCCCACTGTGATTCGGGAATCTTCCGTTTTATTCACTATATTTCTACTGAAGTAATATTGCTCATTTGTTTATTGCCAAATTTCTTCCCAAGGCAAGGTTTCTAATTTCTAGTATTAAGCTTTCAATAGTATCGAAAAAATAATCATACAACCCAGCGTTTCTCAAACTGTGGGGCGTGATAACTCTACGAGGGGGGGGGGCGAACATATTGAAAAATTGAAAAAACAAAAGATTATTTTAAAAAACCATTAATATACTGAAAGTAAACAAACAAAATACATTCGGACACAGTAAAAAATAAAATTAACTTTTCCACTGATATAATACATTTATAAATGATCAGTACTGTGCAATGCATTTTATAATTATTTAACAATACTAAGAACAAGTTTAATAATTACTAGTGACCCCATGGGCTTGTCATATTAAGTAATTTACAAAAATTAACACTTATCTTGATAATTTATACGATTTATAATTAATCCTTTAACTGCCGATTGAAAGTTACGCGATTCGCTCCCCAATGCCATTGTTTTACACGTAGGCGAGCGTATGTTATGTATTGGGGTAGAGGAATAAATAAGGAAATCCTCTGAAACAAGTAAATCCTTTGCAATCTCTATCAAGGTCCATTTATTGCATTCCAAAGCCATCGGAATAATTTTATGGATAACTGCGCAGAAGAGATCGTACTTCGGAAAGACGTATATATGCGTCCGGAGCAATTAACCCTTTGGCTGAGCGAGACGTTTATATACGCCGATGGCACTTAAGGAAAAGTCATATTTTTCATCTTTAGTGTCAAAAATATAGTATTATTGAATTCAATACATTGTTATTGGTATGGGGAGGGTGCAGTGAAAATTATGGTTGAGTATTGGGTCGCAAATATTGAGAAGCACTGATATGTGTGTGTGGGTCCTAGTCTTTTGATTTAAAAAGCGCAGGATACAAATATCTAAAACAGAAGTATATTTATCATTATCCCCACTGTATTCCCCTCTCGAAGTCGATTCCCTTAAACCTTATTTTAAGCAGATCATTACTGAACAAAAGAAACATGCTTGCAGAATTCCTGGTCCATAAATCTAATATTTCAAAAACGAGGATTTTTTTTATCTATAACCCATTTTTTTTCTCGCAGCCCCTTTGGGAGCTGACATTGGGAGCAGAACTTGTTTTCAGTGAATCTCTACTCAGTAGAAGAAACATGTTTGCTAAATTTCAAATCGGTCGAGAGAGAGAGAAAGAGAGATCTATAATATTTAAAAAATGGGGAATTTTTTTTCTATAACTGTGTTTTTTTCTTGGGAGTCGACATTCGAATAAACCACTCTTAGTGGATCTCGGTTCAACAGAATAAATGTTTTTACTAAATTTAAAATCTGTAAGACGAAAAAATTAAACTTTTTATTTTTGTTTGTAATTCCCTGCAATCCCCTTGGAGTCAGTTTCAATGAAACTGTTCTCAGTGGATTCTACTCAACAGAAGGAACATGTTTGCCAGATTTAAAGTTTGTAAGTTTAATAGTTCAAAAAGGGATATTTTAACTATAAGGCGCCTCCATAGCCTCCCATTGGCAGTTTTTTGCAAAACCCGTTCTTAGCGGATCTCTACACAATAGAAAAAACATATTTGCCAGTTTTCAAGTCTGTTAATCTCAGTTTCTCAGATCTGCTGGTGAGTGGATAAGTCGCTTTTCTCTTACATAGACTTTATTTACACAAAGCAATTCGTTTCAAGCGTTTTTTTTATTTTCTAATATTAAATTCTTTTTATAAAATTTTCTTACCTTTGATTATTTGAAAAAAGAAATGACACAGGATATCTGTTCTTTTCCCTTGTTGAAAAAAAGTATGCATTTTTTAAGCAAATATTTATTCAGTTCTTATATTTGTGTGTGTGTGTGGTGGGGGGGGGGTGGATTTCATCTGAGATTAACTTCTAACCTTCCCATAATTTGTAATACATACCCGCTGAAATTGTTACCCTTATTTAAATCAGGATCATTGTCAATATTCCCTTCTCTGTGCCTCTTCTACCCATCTTGCTCCCGTTAAAAAGACATCAGAACATTGAGACATCTCCAGAGGTAAGAGGGAGGTGAGGAGTTGGGGGAAAGGGGGCTAATTAACATTAATTACAGTTATTTGCCAGCTCCAGTATCAAACGTGAGGACTCTTCATCGCTTCCTTACAATTAGTTCCAGAGCTCAATTTTTTACTCCGATTTCTTTTCGGCAGCAGTTTGGGGGCTTTATTTTGCTTTAATTATTACCTTTTTTTCCGCAAGGGGGTGTCGTTTGGCGTGGAGAAAGTACGCGTGATGTTCGATGGATTCGCGATAAAAGGGATGCATGGAATATGTCTAAAGTGGTTTGTTTATTGTTCTTGGAGTTGGTATTTAAAAATATATAAAGAGATTTATATATTTTTCTTCTTTTTTTGTATCCGGAGTAGAATCTGAGGTATTGATGAACTTGAGGAATATTATTTTTATTGGGAAACAAAAGTCGAAATTATGTATAATAAATCTCAAAGAATGTTTTTTTTAATAACATTGTCCAATAGTAGCTCGAATGTTAGTCATATTTCTTCAGTCGTAAGACTTATTTTCTGTCAAAATTTAATTTCTGAATATTTCTTCTTAAAATTCATTTCCTAAACATGAAAATAAATATGATTACCAAAATGAACGTTTAAGAAAAATTTTAAAAAATTAAATTTATTTTCCTTTTTTTAGTTTGCCTTTTCCAACACTTAAAATATGCAAAAATATTTGAAGAATATATAAAAAAAATGTAAAAATTTGAAGTACGGGTTAAAAAGTGCATTAATGATAAACTAGAAATTAGCTCTGGGCTATAAAAATCATTAGGCATTTTAAAGTTATATAATATTATTTTTTAAAGAAAGGATGTTATATTTTTAAAGTTACTATGAATAAATTTAAAGGGTTCATTCCAGATTTAAAAAAAAAGGCAGAATGGAAAAGGTATTAGAGGGGGACTTAATTCGTTTCAAAGATAAATGAATCTTGAAAAAACTTATCAAATTGTAATACTGCAACAGTAATTTTTGGCTTAGATTTCTGCCTATTAATTAGAAAAATAGATCAAATTGTTTTGTAGACGTAACTTACATATAAACAAAACAAATACATCTCCACAAAAACTAATTAATATCCAAATTACGAACGACTAGTTTTCTTTTTAAATTTTTTTCAAATATGAATATTGTACTAACATTCATAAAGGAAATATACAGTTTTTTTTTTAAAGTAAGTATTCCCTTTCTTTACTTTTTTTATGGAAATATATTTAAATTGCTAAATTAACTTCATAAAAATGGATAACGTACAATTTATAGTTTTTATCAACATGTTTTTTAAATAATACATCTGAAAATCTGAATCCCTTACCTAATAAAAGAATAGAAAATAAAATACACTATATACGATTCGCTAAAAATCTTTCAAAAAATTGCATTTTATTCGATAAAAATAACTTTTATCACAGTGAATATAACTAAGCTACATTTGCATTAGTATAATATATTGGCCAATGTGTGGTGTGTGCGCATGAAGATTTGTGCATAAATTAGTTTGATAATGTTAGAAAATATATTTTTGTAATACATTTTTTTGATTGGGATTCTCTTTTTGTTTTGAAATAATACTTTTTTTTTTCTGGAGACTTATATTTGATTGCATATTCTTCCTGCTTTTGATTACTAAAAGTTTACTTTACTTGTCTTATTTAAACATAAATAATAGATGTGTAATAAAATTAAGACGCACGATAAAAGCTTCAGAAATTGCGTATCTGTTATTAGAATGTTCACTATATCGGTCTGATAAGATTAGATACACCTTACCATTGGTTAAACACGTGTCTGATAATATTTTCAAAATTTTATTTTTTTAAAAAATTATTTGTTCAATTCTTACTTAAATTTTGGTTTTTATAGTATATATCTGATTTATTGTTTCATTTGTAGCTTTTTCTATGGTAATTTTTGTTAATGAAGAAACCAATTATTTGAAACTCATTAAGGAAAATATGAGTTGCTTGTTGTATTTGTTTTTGCTAATGTCACCTGCTCTATAACAATGAAATCATGGTTCATGAAATTTGTCGTGGCAAGGGATTGGTTTTTACTCCTGTAGTTACTCATAGATTTAAGCACATAGAGGTGAAAGTACGGTTTGGCTCGGTTCCGCCCCCAGTTTGGAGGGAGAACACACTGGGTTTTCCTACCTCTTCCCCCCCTCCCCCAACCTTTCAAGAGGGCTTACAACTCTACGAATATTTAGAGTACCCCTATGCCACACAGGCACTATTCATTTACAAATATCAATGCCTTCTCCGGAATTCGAACCCTGAGATAAAGCAGTCAGTCAGCGTCAATAACCACTGCACCGGATTTGAAACTGTTAATTATAGTTAACAAGTTATTTTTTTATAATATCTAAATTTTGGTGGAAGAATTTGGAAATTGGTTGATGAAGATGCTGGTACATAACTCAGAGCTTTAAAAATTTGATACTCTCGTTTTTTCTGACTTCCCTTCATAAGAGTTAAGTGGTAGTCCTAGTATAGTTAGGATCATTGTCGATGTTGTATCGGTCCAATTGTAAATTTTAGTTCTGGTGTCATTGAGCAGACTGGGTGTAGTAGTTGTTGTCCTTCTGCACCCAAGGGTGCGGGTGCGACCCCGGTCCAAGTCGATGGATTTTTATGATGCAGGAAACCGACAGAGACCATGTCGCAGGATTATGAGCATGTAAAAAATCCCTTATGTGCCTGTTTGGCTTGGGTGCTCTCGGCAAAATTAAAATCTTAAGTATGATTTCGCGTTGCCAGGGCTTAGGTTCCTCCCTCTGGTTAAAAAACTTAGCGTCAAAATTACCAGAGGCGATTGGTATCCGCTTATAGGGTGCCGCACTAAAAAGAGATTCTAGCTCCCGGAGAATGAACAAGGTCTGCAATGGTAAAACACCAATCCACAGCTCCATTAGAAATAGTCCTGTTGTCATTGAAGACTTACCATGTAGAGCGTCTGATACACATTAACGCCGGCTTTAGACGAGGCAACTTTGTGCTTGTCAACTCGTTTTCTGTCACTACTCCTCCAACGCAAAGAGGAAAAAGAATTCCTTTCACAAGCGGGCACAAAGTTGACGGAATAAATTATAGTTTAAAAAAAAAAGAAAAAGAGCCTTACAGCAGTCGTATACGATGTGTTACATCTGACATGTTATCGTGGTAAATTCGCAATAGCAACTTAAATCCTAAAAAAAAATGAATCAAGTGTGATTGGAAATAATTTTATATGGAATAATTACACCTTTAATGAAAATTTTATTTAATTAACACAAGGAGCAATGCAATTTTTTTTTCAAAAATAATTATTCTTGTTCAATTTGGGGAAGAGCGGTAATGATAACTAAAATATGACTCATATACTCGTGATTTCAAAGTATCTAAAAACCGTTGAAAAATAGCGTCAATAACAGTACCACTGTTAGTTGTCGAAACATTTCGATTTGTGTTCATTTCGAGCTTGAGTTCATCATTCAAAAAAGCTATGAGTGGCTCGGCTTCTAGCAAACTGAAGTTAACTTTTAAAATCACCACTCAAAATCATGGGAAGAGAATGATAGTTTTTTTTAAAAGAGCAGAACCACCTTCGGTATATGGTAAAAGTAAAAAGTGCAGGAAATCTTAAATTTTTTGAACCGTTTGATTCGGAGAAATGTATACGACCACCGAAATCACTGTTTGTCCATTTTCAAATAAGCATTCTGCCGCACATATGTCCTCAATATCTTGACTAATAATACCCAGTCCACTTGTTTGACGATAAGTAATATCCATATGAGGGGACACAACAAGCGAGTTCTGTTTACGATAGATTGCAACTCCAGCTGCTCTGTGACGCGGTCGTCTAAATTGTACGCAGCAATTGAAGTCAGGTATCGAAACACGTTCGTCATTATCTAACCATGTCTTTGCCAACATGAGTAACGAACAATTTTGTGATATAACGTCGAAATCTGTTTGGTGAGCCCTCAGACTTTGACAATTGAGCGTAAGGATCGCAAGTTTATTCTTGGTGAAGTCTAATAAGACTTGCTGGGGTATGTGCGAAGTGGATTTAGAGTCAGCTCAAACGAAACCGAGTTTTTGAATTAGAATCTTTTGAAATGCTAAATTTAACAACATAAAAAAGGCTGGCAGCTTGATGGCTACTAGAGTTGGAACCCCACGTGGATATATCTTTACAAGATCCAGCTAAAGGACTTAGCTTCTTCTCTGATCCTAAAGTGAGAAAACGAAACAAAAACAAAGATCACACAGCCTAGACTACAGGGGGGGGGGCGGAGCCCCTCCCGAATAAAGAAGAAAAAACAGAACTGTACTGCGAGGGTAGCCGAGACACCGCCAAGCACGCTGATCGGTCAAATGAAATAGCGTGCTTTTCCCAACTTCCTGTTACACATTTCCGTCCCTTTTCATGAAATCATTCCCACAAATCTCCAGCAACCGAGAGGAAAGATGCTACACATAAAAAAACAATTAAAATCTCCCTTTTATTGTTAATCGAACAAAGTTGCAACTTAATCTTTTAGTCGCCAAATCTGGAATTAATCGTCAAATCTGGAAAGGAGATCTGAAATTAGTCGCGAGATGCGGGATGGGTTTTGAAAATGGGAAATCGTTCATCCTGATGGTCCTAATCAGGACAATGGAACAAAATTATTAAATTATTGTATTTTCATTGGTCCTGGACAAAGCAGCAAAATTTCGAATTAATCTGACCTTTTAAAGTGGGTAAAAATCCGAGTTCAAATATTCCGTTACAAACAAGTGAAGGTTATAAGAGGGTGTTAAAAAAGAGAGCGGTACTTATCGGTACAGTAAGTCCAAAGAAGCAATAAAAAGCTCTCACTACTTTCAATACACAAGTATCCGCGTGTGCAGAGCATAACTTCTATAATATCTTTCTAGTTGAATCAACTAGTGGAAGAGGAGGACTTTACTTTCGAGTTTCGTGCCAATCTACTCGGGTGATTTCTATTCAAAACTAGCTCCCTCATACCTGCTTCTTCTGTAATGTGTGGCACGAGTAGACTCACGTGAAAGGGCCTAGAAAGAGAGGATACACTCAAAATGATATTACCCTAGAAATTGATTACAATGATGTCATTAACGATTTTGCAATGCTCAAAACTTAAAGAAAACATTTGTTGTACAAATATAACGAGAGTGACTCAACAAAGAATAAGGATGTCTAAAAGTAAAAGATAGTAATATGATAAGCGATGAAAAAGGTGATAATTAACAGGTTGAAAAAAACGGCTTATACAATAATTTTTTATTTAAACTGTAACTGCAAATGATTTCATGAATTTACTCTACTAATTTACAAAAGATAGGTGATCCATGATATCGTAAAATAAGAAATAAGGAAGAGTAGCCAAACCATTCCACTATTCTTTCTTTACGGTTGCTAGTTCAGGATACGGTGTGTCCATAGCTAGTAGATAATGTTAAGACTCTCCAATCTACAAAAACAATGGGAAACGATTAAGAGAGTAAAGGGAAATTCCCACCCGAACCAAATCTGGCCAGGTAAGAACTAAAGGAGGGGGATGCTTTGGAAATAGTAGCGAAGAGGCGTAACAATTTGAAGTATCTAGAGCGCCGGGGAGGTTAAAAACGGGCCTGTCTACATGAGAACTATTTCAATTGCGCATAATGGAATAATACTATCCAATCTCGCTATTTTGATTAAGTACTTGGTCGTATCTCTTTCTCCAGATTCCCACACCATGCTTCATTAACGCTTTGTGAGTTGTGTAGGAATTTAAATTATTCCATTCGAAGAATTTTGGGAGTGAGCGAGAGTTTTTTACTCACGTAGTTTTCTGTCTCAGTCAAGAGACGAGGACGACATCTGAGCTGACACCCCTTCTCCTAAATACAACACCATGCCAACGGGAGGACTTTGTGCTTCCGCAGATTTAACGTGCATCAACTCCTCTACACGACGGGTCCTCAGTTCGACCACTGACCACAACCACTTGGCTACTGTGACCACAAGGATTTGGGGAGAATGAGACCCATGGATTAAAAATTCGATTCTGCTTTTAATTCTCAAAGTTCCCTCCCTTTTCATATGGGTTCTTTCTAATTTAACCATATAAGTATTTACTTGAAATAAATTTAACAAGTGTGCTCATGCAATATTTGTGTAGCCTTATTTAGCTTTCTAAAAACGTGCAGTCAATGATACTTAATTAAACTAAAAGTTGGCAACAGTTACACACACAGGAATTATTCAAAGGGATATGAAATTCCACCATTCTCGCGAGTATCATACTCCAATACTACGCCAAATATTTACTTTTTATTTTTCAATAATGAGGAACACAAGAAACAGTAAAAAAAGGAATTATTGAATAAGTAATTAGCATTAATAAATAAAATAATCCATTTATAAAAAATACTTAAACTTTACGTACTATATACATAGGATTATAATCAATCGGGAAAAAATAAAATCAAGGATGATGGAGGGGAGTGTTTGGACCCATGGACCCCCTCCTTTTGTTTTCCATTGATTGGCAATCATTTTAATTATTTTTTTTAAATCCTTATCCAATACAAAGACCTAAAATAGAATTAAATAGCAAAAATTAAATCAAAAGCGTTGCACTATACCTTTAATTATATTAGTGTAGTTTGTATACAGCCCCCGGTATCGATGTTTTGTTTTGTGAGGAAAAAACTTTCAGGAGCTAAAATCGTTTGCTAAACGTAGAATTTGCGTAAGAAGCAAACCCAAAGAACTCTTTAGCCCTATTGCCCCTCCTTTCATGCCCGAACGGAAGACGCGGGATAATTAATGTTGATTAAGAAAATTAACTTTTCAATGTCAGTCCTGGAACGTAATAATTAGTCTCCGAGATCTGTAATTATTTGGCTTAATTGCAGGAGTGAGATCCCGCCAACGCTTGATTAGCAAGACGCCAAATACTTAATTGTATGGAGCACGGTATATTTTTTTTATACGCGCTTAGATTCCGTTAGAAATTATTTTTTTGACTACATTTTAGATTTTTTTTTCACTGTAACTGTATTAAATCTTGTAAAATCACGCCCATTCAAACCTGATGTTTAAATTTATAAGCATGCGGTGTAATTTTTGCTGTAAAATATAATAAACAAGTGTTTTGAGCAGCTAATTTTTAGCCATTTTTTTTCAAAATAATGCAGGAAGTTGATAATTATGTACTTGTTTAAAGAAAGTTAAGTTTTCGTAAGGTTTTTTTCCTCTTTTGCGTTGTAAAACGACTATTGTGCCTTTTTTTTGTGTGTGTGTGGTTTTCCGTCATATCTTAAGGATTTCTTTAAGAACATTGTTAGAGGATGACTTAATAAGCGACAAGAATTTAATAAAAAGTATGTTTAGAAGTAATTATTTAGGAAACGTTCGGAAAAAAGGCCCTCTTTTTGATTATGAAAGGGAAATCTTTATTTAAAAAATGGAAGGAAGCTTTCTTAAGATTTTGATCTTTTTTATGTAGTGACGCAGCCATTAAAACTACAAAGCACAGGAAAACTGGGAAAGTTTTCAGTTCCTGTGCATAGATTTTTTCGAATATAGAAACAATTAATAACATTTAATCATATTTTTTTCGTTTACAAAAACTGTTCTGTTCCGAATTTTGTGAAGAAACTTTAATGGATAGTTTAAGCAAATTCGCTTAACACTTCTTCTTTTTATCCTTTTTTGGATAGATAAAATCTTTACACTTTTCCTCCCCTTTCATATCTTTCAAAAAGTTCACTTATATTTAATTATAAATTAAAAATATTGATGTTTTATACATTGTAAAAACTATTTTTAATCATCCAAGTTCTTTTTTTTTAATTTATAAGCCCTGTAATATGCAAATCTAACCCTGAAGAATTTTATTTTAAAACTCAGAAAATTATGTTTTTTATTGTTTGTATGTTAAAATTTCAAAAACAAGCAAAGCATAATTCAGCTTTTATTATTTTAATTAGTTTTATGCACTGACGTAGCTATAGTCAGATGTGGCCCTGTATCAAAACTCCTTTGGGTGGGGCCCTTATCATTTAAAATTTTTTGGCCTACACTTCTTTTGGGCCCCTGAAGCTTTGAGGGGGGGGGGCGTATCATTGATACAGCTAATACAGTGGTTACTACGCCCCATGTTTTATGTACAAATCTAAAAACGTGAGTGTCCGAGATAATCGTACGGTCATAATTGTTAATTTATGGCTGACATTGTTGAGTTCAGTTTGGGTATACTCAAAACACCAATAAAATTCAGAGTTGCCGTGCAGCAGAAAATATTTGAAACAATTCGATTCCCTAAGTAATGCATGCAAATATAAAGAATACAGATTTGTGGAGTTTCATAATGCATTAGTTACTCATCATATAAGGATATTTATTACTATAAAAACAAACAATATAGCTGCCTTCAATATAAATAAAAAAATTAAAATTGTATATGTGTTATGCATTTTTTAAACATTTATTAAAATAAGATAAAATATAAGTATTCCTTTAGTATTTTTAAATAAAAAATCAATTTTTTAATGCTAACCTTGTTCTTGCACTACTAAACATTATATCACAATATTAAGGATGTAACTTTCATGACTCGGAATGTTCAGTTGTTAAGCAATTCCTTTGCAGGCACAATATTTTTCATGACAAAAGATTTGTTCACATATATATATATAGAAAGAGCGAAAAGCAGAAAAAGAGTATACAACAACCAATTAAATCTCTGCAACAATGACATCCAACATTTTAAAATAGTTAAGGATTTATCATTCGAGTCATCTTCAGAAGATTTACGTTATTCCGTAAATTTTGCTTTCCATTATTCTCAGGATATTATTAGTTTAATAAGTTTAATTTCAAAATTATCAATTTCCATTCATTCAAAAAATGACAAATTTATTTAATAGTGTAGATTGCCATTTAGAATTGTACTCCATGCCAAATACCCACATGCCATAGGTTGCCGACATGTGCCCAATCACGTGTTGAGGGGCCACTGCTAGTTAAATCTGTCGAAGCTTGTGTCCTCCTATTTGTGTGGACGTCTGGAGAGTGGAGAGACAGCTCAGGTGGCGTCCTCGTCACTTGACCACGGTTCAAAATTACAATCCGACTACAGAGTATAGCCCTCTTGTTGTGCGACGTTAATAAGCTCACCTGCAAAGTTTTGCTGTTTTTGCACTATTTCTGTTGTTATCATGAATTTAAAGAATTTTTATAGCTTAATTTGTTACCGACATGGTTACTAATAATACAACATATATAATTACTACTAATAAATCAATATCCTCCATAAATTGTAGAAGATAATGCTGCTTGAAAGTATTTATATTTTTTATCTTATCTCCACGATAAAAATAAACATAACCTTCATTATCTTGAAGTTGTTTTTATTTTTACTTTGGGAAATCAGCAGGAATAGAGTCTAAAAACTGTGTACCAACAAATAAACTATCTTAAGAACTGGAAGCTTAGGGAGTTCTGTCCGAGAAGAATAGTTATTAGTCTTTAATAGTTATTCCATACAATATCGTAATATATACTATTAAATATTTATAATCATTAATTATCCTTACAAGCATGTATATGGTAAGACTTATCCAATTTTTTCAGTTTATGATTGTTTATTTAATATTTAAGTTCTCTTTAAAAATCACATTTTTTTGGAATGTTTGCTTTTTTTTTTTAAGAAGTTGAATAAATTGTGTTCAAAATGGGGTTGCTAGCTCGGTTGTCTTCCTCGTCACTTTGTAACGGATCTATACGGTCTTCGACTAACCTATTTTCTGTAAAATAATTTATTTATTTCAACCAATCTTCACCGAGAGCCAAGCGTGCTTTATGCAAATAAGATATATTATATAAGTTCGGGTTTCGCGAGTTAAAAGAGTTAAGTGAAGAGATAGAAGAGTGAAGTTAAGTGAATTAAAGATCGAGAGGTCAGCACGCAGTTGTTGATATTCGTAGATAGCGGTTACATGTGGAGCTACGCGAGGAAAAGTTGATTGAAGATTGTAAAAATCCTTGTTACAGAGTGTGGATCCTTCACCCATTCCCCAGCCAGTAAAAAGGCAGAAATCATCAAGAAGGAACAGCCCATGTAAAATATAAGGTCAGTGATTTAATTTAAGATATTGCGAATATTCGTACGTGGTGTAGCTGTAATTGTGCGTGTTTAAGCTTTCCTAGATTCAGTTGCTATTCTGTTATTCTGTTAGTAGTAACTCCCCTTTTCGTACTTCACTCTAATTTGTTTCTTTTAAATTTGAATTGTGTGTTTCTAACTATTGGTGTTAATTAGAATCAATAAATCTAGTTGATTTGCAATTATGTCTTTTGATCATTTAAGTCCGCCCACACATCCAGTAGTATTTGCAAATAGACAGGGAGATGGTAGTGTAAGGGGTGGCTATCAGCCACGACAACTTGATTGTGATTCAAAATTGAGATCTTTCGCTGAAAAGCTCCCGTGTAGTTTCGAAGCGCGACGTTAATAAAAAGAATAAAAAAGTATCCATCCATTCGAAGCGAAAAATTATATTTAATATAATGTATTGACAGTATAATGTATGTCAGTTTGAATTCTTTTAAGTTATAATCCGTTCCAATTTTAAAATAACAAAATATTTTAAAAATATTTTAAATTTTAATATTGTAAAAAAGTTGTGTGTTTTAAACTAACTAAACATTTTTTTCATAAATTGTTTTTAGAGAATTTCTCTTCTTTTGATTTCTTACGTAAATTCTTTTTCTCCGTGTCTATATAAAGCTCTAGTAGTTGCATAGATAAACCATCTTGATCAAAATACACAAAATATCTGTTAAGAAACAAAGTTTACACTCATTGCCCTTATTAAATCTATATATAACTGGATTTTCTTAAGAATCCCTATTAAAGGGATTATTTCAGCATTTTCAGGGTTTAATCCGATGAAGTTTCTTATAAATGCTCAATTTGCCACAGGTTTTCGATGAGCATTTATTTGATTAATATTAACTCACAAAAGTAATTATTTTGATAGCATTAAATTATAAAATACTTATATTGCTTTCAAACTTATAATTTTTACTCCTAATTTGTCGATACCGTGTCTTACCTTTTAAAATTGATACGTTGCTCTCTTTTCCCCCAAGCTTATAAAAAAAGAATATACAAACACTAATGATTCCATATAGATACTATATAGATACATTATTTCATGTTTCATTTTTGGATCAATAACTTTCTGATTTGGCAAAGAAATTATTCTTTTTCAAAACTTTTCAAAGGAAAAAAAATGTCATCTTGGTTATTTTGAATAACTTCCAAGCGTTAGGTAAAATTTATAATATAATCTATCACTATATGTTTCTCAGATAATTTAAATTGTTTTCAGAGTTTAATATTTTTATCAAGAAAGTGATACCCTCTACCAGTTACACACAGGAATTTTTCTGGGGGGGGGGGTTCAAGGTCGAAAGTCCACCGTTCTCGTATCATGCTCCAGTACACCGCCCAGCATATTCTTTTGATTTGATCGATTTTCGGGAACAAAAAAACAGTACAAAACTAATTATTGAATAAATAATTAGCATTAATAAAATGAATTATTAATAACTAAAAGTTAATTAAATTTTACATAATATATACATAGGATTATAATCTATAAAAAAAATTAAGGGCTTTGGAAGGGGGATACAGATTCGGAGACCCCTTGTGTGTGCCCCTGTCCACTACAATTTTTCCTTTGATTTTCAGAAAAATCGTCCAAGTTTTTTAAATCTAAATTTCAAAAAACGAATCTTTGTCATTTTTTTTGTTGGTGGTTTTTTTTTGGGGGGGGGGGGTAATGATTTTCAAAAGGGGCCCCTGTACTTTTAAATCCCAGTTGGTGAGATCGTGCCTCCTTCCTTATTGAAAACAATGTAGTGAGAAATTGACTATTTTTAACACATTGAAATTCTTTAATATTGCGAAAAACGCATTTTTTTTTTTACTTTCGATGTACAAGAAAAAAATGTTTAAACATGGTTACTTTTTTACATAATCCGCTTTTGAAGAAACAAGCACATCGGTAAATTAGACTTTCGAAGAGTATGAGATAGATTGCCAATGGTATGCAATGAATCTGAATATTTCGTAGCTCCTCATTGGTTCGACGAAAACATTTCCATCTTATGGAGTTCTTCATTTCATGGAAAAGGGGAAAATCATTTGATGCTAAGTCAGATCTATACGTCGGTTGACCAAACACGTCCCATTCTCCAGAAGCTGTTGAGTTATAGAAGAACTGATAGAAATGGATACTCTTTATTAAAATTTTGAATTTTGTTCTTTATTAATTTTTTGAATTTTGCGAATAACAATTCGGATCAAGCTGTAAATATATTTTTATTTGGCTGGTTAAGTGACTTATTTGACGTTGGGAAAAGTAAAATTGCTTCTCGTAGTTTTTTGTTTGTTTTTGCGTTGTGTTTTTTTGTGAATAAATTGATAAAGCTGTAAGCGTTCAGTGAAAACGAGCAAGAAATGTGTATTAACGAAAGATAAGAGTATTTAAGGACAAAAGATTTTAAGGGCATGAAGATTCTGCCTGATGGATCCAGATCATATGTGGAATGCAGGCACTGCCAAGGCAAGCAACTGGATCCCAAACATCTTTTTAACTGTCCTTCCATTGTTGGTGCCCTTTTTAAAATAGACAATGACTACAGCATGGGCATCCTATACTCGGATCGTGCCATGGATGTTGCCACGGCAGTGATTCACGCCTTTGGCAATATTTGACTCATTTCTTTATCTTTATTTTGTTATATACAATACCTTTGCACTTTGTCATACACGACAACAACAAGAGTATTTTTTTACTCTTATTAGTCTTCTGTAAAAGTTAAAACTTAGCGGAACTATGGCTTATACGAAAATGCTACCACTTACCTTGGAAGTATCTTAACTCCATTTTACCAAAATTAAAAATTTAGTTTTAAAAAAACCCTCATTGAAGTGAATTATTTCGACACCTTTAATTCAATGAACATATCAAATTGATTAGATTTAGTCTATGTTACAAAAGTTAATCTGAACAACCTGACTTATCTTATCGCAACCATCGAAATGTTACGGACTCGAGTTAATCCAGATCACACAGAGAGAGACAAAATTAATTGCATCCTAGAAAACACAAGAATCCAAGGCACACCAATTCTATAAGGATTATCGGATAAATTGCCAGAAGAATATTGGTAATTCCAATGATTCCATTTAAGCGGATTTTTTTTTATTTCCCCACCCATGCGCGCGAATCTGATTCCATTTCCATTATCAGGTGAGGTCATCGAATAGATTTAATCCTTATTTCTATTGTATTAGGCATAAAAGTTTAATGTTACTAAATTAATTACCCCAGGAGACAGTATTCGCTATTTCATTCTTAATGGCTTCTTTAACTACGTTTCTTCTTAAGCTTTTAATCCCGAAACCTAGAAATTATTTCGTCAGACCTGCTAATTTATGCTTCCCTACCCAGCGGTGCCCTTTTTTTCCCCTACTCTGCCCCTAAAAAAATTTTTTTTCTCCCAAATATTTTTTTTAAGTATTTGTTTTAAGTACTACTTCGAGCAAGCTGTGTGTTTTCTTAGGCCTTTATTAATGCTTTTTTTTGTTCGTTTATTTTTTATAAACTAGTGCTGTGTGTCTCGAATAGAAAAGAAATTAAGTGAGGGGGTGAAAAATATTAGGTTTTACTGTCTCATTTGTTCTGAATGCAATGACCCCCGTGGGGGCTCTAGGAGGAGTCGGAGTTTGGGGGAAAAAATCATTTGGTGAATCTTAATGGTGCCTTCATTTCATTTCTTGAGAATTTTTTTTTAAGTGTATGACATTAGAAATTCATTGTGTTTTTGAAATTGTTATTCAGAGTTTAACGCCCTTTTCAGTAATATGTTATTTCATTTTCCTTTTCCCCTCGAAATTAAACATCAAACACAATAAAACTTATAATAAAGTGAAATAGTTAATAAAATCGGTTTTATAGATTAAAATCCGTAAAGCAGATTTAAATGCAGTGCCAAGGGCGTAGCTACCGCCGTATCAATGATACGGGGCCCCCAAGCTTCAGGGACCTCAAAATGTGTCGGCGAAAAAGCGAAAAATGTTAAAGGGCCTCCAATAGACTCCTATGGGCGGCGGGACTCCCATAGACTAACAAGTTTTTAATTTTTACCATACAGAATACGGCTCTTTTGCTTGTCTTTTAAACTGTAACCCTCCAGCTTATAAGAGTCATGGGTTCGAGTACGGGGGTCATTAAAATTCCGCTGCGTAGTAGGATTGATGCACGTTAAATTTGTTGAGGTTCCAGGTTCTGGCATTGGCGTTGTGTAAAAATTTGATAAGTGGGATGTTAGCTCAGGGCAGTGGCGTAACGTACACCCCCGCATTGTGGGGGGGGGGCAGGGATTCTAGGGTGCCTAAAGCCTGACTGACTCCAAATATGTGTATAGTCTTGGGGCCCAAAACCTGACTTTGCTCCGTAATGTTAACCCGTAATGTTATCCGTTACGCCACTGAGCTCAAGTGTCGTTTTTATTACTTGACCTTGGTTAAAAATTACGAGATCTATCGTCAATAACCCTTGTATTGCTTCGAAGCGAGACGTTAATAGCAATCAATCAATCAAAGCCACTTTCATGTACTGGAGCTGATACAGATTAAAATTGTCTCGTTGGCGTGGTGTAATGTTTAGTCTCAATTGCCGCGGGCCCTCACTCAACAGGTGCTTTAACTGTTCCTGGCGTATATACACGCTTTGCTGAAGTACGAATCATTGCATTGCGCTGCTATCTGTAAAACTATTCTAAGATTTTGGAATACAGTACAATCATCTTGACAGTTTTTGCGAAAGGTTTACTTATTTTTAGCGAAGGATTTTGCTTATTTGTGCTACTTTTCCGCCAATACATCCCATAACTACGCGTGCTTGTGTGAAAAACGGGGGAAGTTGGGAGAGAATAGTGTCTGTTTCTCAATGTCAAGAGGTTAGAACAAGTACGTCTTAAGACGTCTTGAGGCCCTGAGCCCCTACCCAAAAGTAATCCCCACCTATGACCCTTAAAAGTAGACAGTACTTAGCACACGTTGTCAAATACTCACACAAACAACATCAAACAGAAACAAATAAATGGGCATGACTTATAATCGCACAAACCACCTTGACGGACTGCTGCCTTTTAAGCTACTGAGGAATGATGGTGTACGGTGGTAGGCCTAGGTCGGAACATGGACGATAGTCATCACACATAGCCAGTTGACAAATGGTCCGAAATGCCCAGTTTTTTGGAGAATACAACCGGGAATAATATTTGATCATTAAATTATTCGAATCATGATCTTATTAAGGCTGAGTCGATACCCCTCATTATGGCTGAGGCCCAGTTGGCCCATGCCTTAAGACGTCCCTGGTATAGAAGCGTCAGTACTGATATTGTCGTTAACTTCACTTAGGTTTAAAATTACGAGAGGAATGTGTATGTGTCATTAATATTTTAGGTGTTTAAAATGCAACATTACTGAACAATCAATCAACCAGAAAACAAATACGTAAAGAAATTCTGCTGGAAGAAATAAAATCAAAGGAACAGTGTAAAATCGTAACAGAAAACGAGGAAAAATTTGAGTTTCTCAAAATTAATCAAACTAATTCACGTCATCTCCTACACGAAGGCAAAAATACAGCTTAATATCATAACTAATACTCCAACGAACGCTGTGGATAATCAGTACCCAATGGCGCACATAAGGGTATCCTAGGGGTCCGAACCCCTCCCAAAGTCCTTAAATTTTTTTCGATTGATGATAATCCTATACATATATATATATATAACGTAAAATTTTATTTAAGTACTTCTCATTAACAATTTCTTTTATTAATTAATGCTAATTATATTAATTCAATAATTTATTTTTTACTATTTTTGTTAACAAAATTGACAAAATCAGAAGAATCAATTGACGTTGTCTTGAGGTATGTTACGATGATACGAGTTGGGGGACTTTCGACCATGGACCCTTGAAAAATTTTTGTGTGCGCTACCGCCAGTACCTATACGTTTTCCGCGAGCCTCCTGCAAGTCATCAAAATATATCTTTACAAATTAATCGATCAAATTCGTAACATTGCGTACGAAAACCATTGCAATGTTTCGACATTTTTTCCTCCTTTTATGGAATTCCTACTACATGGATGTTAAAAGAATTACTTTTAATCACAGAAACTGCGAAACTCCACAATTCATAACAAACACTCAGGGTCGACAGCCCTTAGACCTTTTCGAGCCATCTGCAGGTGTTAATGCGAATAGCACTTCGCAGCTAAAGGCTTATTAACGAGACTCCGGCGACCTTGCGTCCTGTCGTTGACACATAATCAGCATGTTCTTTCTCATTTCCCTCTTCTAAGGTGCGGAAACGTAACTTCTGGGAATAATTACCGGAGACGGCCTTAATGACAACCCGGATGACCGGGTCATTAGAGGATTCCCCCCCCTGCCTTTCGAACATAATTTCATTTGTGTTGCCCCCAGATTTACGGCTGGACGCTGGTTTTAAGGAATGAAATAAAATGGCACGTCGTGCTTGGCGATGGATTTGGCGATTTAACGTTTGGTAGCGTTCTTGTCGGTGTACTAAAGATAAAAAAGAAATAGGTTAAATTCGTGATAGTCACATGATAAGCACAATCACGTGTTCTCCATTGAGTTCAAAGCTACCATTAGGCTTGTATTTGAAATTTTATTTAAATTTTGTAAAAGGAACAAATTTGTTTGCTCGGTTAAAATGTCCACGTTTTAAAAAAAACTTTTAAACAGCTTTTCAAAATTAAAAAAAAAATTATAAGTGTATTTTTAAAACAAATGCATTTTGTTTACCTTTATATGTTACTGTTGATGAAAAATATGTACTTTTAAAAAGTTTTTTGCAAAAAACAAAAGTTGGTAACAGCAAGGTGCATGAACTGATAAGCTGGAAACACGTGATTGTAGTTATCACGTGACTATGACGTCACAGGAATTCAGCACATTGTGTTGTAATTGTGGTGGTGATGGTGAGAGAGAGGTTAAAATAGGAATGTTTCATTTTCTGCCTTTAAAGGTGCATATATATTTATAAAAAGTTTTTCTTTGTATATATGTACATATATATATATATATATAACTGGTATATCTGTTCTTCTAAAGGGTGAATAAAAAAAAATTAAACAATACAGATTGAAGGGAAAAAAGAAGTTTTTAATGAGTTAATTTTACGTGAATTGCAAATTAAATAAACAAAAAAAGAAGCATTTTGCAAATCTCAGCTGAATAAATAAACCATATTTATTAAATTTTAAGTCTGAAGGTCTAATAGTTGATTAATAGGATTTTTATTTATAACGCCCCGTAACTCTTGTGGGTTGATTTTTGAAAACACCTTCCTACGCTGATCTCTGCTCAGAAAAAGTAACACATTGTTACAAATTTTGTGCAATGAACGCAGAAAAAAGAGTAAATTTATATCTGGATGTGTAATACGTTAGTATTACTTTCTGTTGTATTTATTTTATGTTAAAATTGTAATATTCGCAAGCAACACCGTTCCTTACATTATGGTGTGGAGATGCAAAAAGAGAATCGCACAAAAACCTTTCTCCACAAAAAAATACATACACATGCCAATTTTTTTGTTTTTGGTTGAACGGTGTTGGAGTGAAGCGAGGTCATATATAGAAAAATCCATATATATATATATATATATATATATACAAAATACAACACATCAATTGTTTAGTTAGTGAATCTATCGTTTCCATACAATAAATTTTGGATTTTCCATATTTTCTCCCATTTACCCGGTTTTAAGTAATCCCCCCCCGACCATTCCTTAAATTTTGGAAACATAATATTATAAACAGTATTAAAAAAGAACATTACCTTTTTTTCTTGAGCGTTATTTAATTTTTATCAGGAAACCTTATTAAAGGTCTTCTGGGTATACAATAAGTAAATTGAGAAATTCTATTTATATGTGTTGGAAAAAATAGAGGAATTTTTATTTTTATTACTATTTTGAGCTAAGATATTTCTATTTCTTATATTCTAAAAATTTATTTTAACGTTGCTCTTTTGAAAAGAACACTTTTTTTAATTTCATGAAAAAGCCTAATATACAAGAAAAGATATTCTTTTCATTATTCGTTTTAAACATTTTCCCTTTATATTTAATCTTGTTGCATCTTCATTGAAATTATGTCTTGCCGGCTACCAAATTACAGAATAAAATATATTAAGATATTCGTCCTTTTCTAAGTTTTATTTTTTAAATATTTTCTTAAAGTTGTCAACCTTATGATCTTCCAGAATTAAATTGATAAATTACTGAGAAAAAATTTCCAGTTATATATATATATATATTACCTTTCTATTTATTATAATTTATCAAACTATTCACCCAATGTTTTATTTAAATTTGTGTTTCTGATGATTTTATCTTGATAATGATACACACTTACAGTTCTTAAACATAAATATAATTTTTCCTTATTGATTTAATCAAATGAAATTAACTGAACGTGTACATAATATAAGCTATCCAGACACTTTTTTTAGAAGTAATATTTTGCCCGTAAAAACGTATGAAATTTAAGTGTTGAAAATCT
This sequence comes from Trichonephila clavata, assembly GCA_019973975.1. Taxonomy (NCBI): domain Eukaryota; kingdom Metazoa; phylum Arthropoda; class Arachnida; order Araneae; family Nephilidae; genus Trichonephila; species Trichonephila clavata. Next base: position 62,452 of record BMAO01024968.1, on the reverse strand, counting down.
CATAAATAAAAAATGTTATAAAAATATGAACTAAACTTTTTCAATCTAAAACTACCCCTCAGACAAATACATTAAAAATATTTTTTTTTATCAACAATTAGTTCTTTATTCAATTAGTTCTTAATTTCTTTTTGTTTTGGCACATTTATCTTAAATTCACAAGTTTTTGATTTAAAAAAAAAGTTTCATGTTAGTTTCGGAAACACATACAATTTAATCAGTTTTTAAATCGGATATTCTCATTCTATATTTTGCGATGTTTGAAAATTTCAAAATTGGGTAACATTTTTTGTGTGTGCATATTATTGGCACAACCGATAGCATATCGTTTGGCAAAGTAAACTTTATATTCATACAATTTCTTTCCAACCATTAAATCATTTTAAAAGAATTTTCTCATCGAAAGAATTTCTTGTATTAGTTTTAACTTCTCTGTGTAATCTACTTTATCAAGTTATTTATTCTGGGGGATATATATACCTTCAGATTATACTGTGTATTTATTGATAATGATTTGTTGTCTGATCGAATATTCATTTTATTTGTTCATATTTTGCTTTTGATTATCTATGTATTTCTTATTTTAGTGTTTGGTATATTTTCTATACTCAAGTTATTTTTGTTATTTAATACAATTTGCCTAGAAAATGAATTCATTAATCTCTTTGGTAATGTTTTTCCCTTCACAGTTTTAATGATTATTTTTTAAAAGCATTTTTACTGTTATGGTTTTTAAAAATTACTTTCATTGCTATATGGAATAAAAGAGTTTATGTGTAATATATTTAAACGGAATTAATTTTTTTTCTTAGAAATTCATTGAAATATATTAAATATTTTTTCTAAGCAGAAAATCTTTGCAACTCCGAAAATAATTGTTTAAATAACCAGCATTTAACTTATAGAAACAAAGAAATGTTAAATTCTTTAAAATATAAAATAAATCTTAAAGGGAAATAAATCAGTTTGTTTAAAAAAATAAAATAGAAGGAAATATCAAGACTTGCTAGTTAATTTTGAATCAACTTTGACCTATTAAAACAAAACCAAAAGAACTTATTTAATGCTTTTAGAAAATATTTTAAAAATATACTCACAGAGAAAAGTATTGAAAGAAATTGATTATTTCATGAATAATTAAATCAATTTATTACAAAATCTTTTTTTTAAATTACTTCTGTTATTTTGCTTTTATTTCAGACAAGTATTTTGCTTATTATTTCCCCGTAAATTTAACAGCGCCCGAGATATTTTTCCATTCTAAACCCACTGATCTTTCTCAGCTGAGGAGAAATCACTGCCTAGCGCGAATTTGGCGAGAAATCGCTACATTTTCCCGCCAAACGGTAAACCCCTGTTTAAGTAGTGAATCATCAGCTCTCGCGGGACGTGTTAATTTCTTAAGTTCGATAATTTGTTTTTAGTTTCAGAGTAGAAAGAGAAATTAAACATATTAAAAGTGTTCCTTCTGCAACAAATTGCATTTCATAAAAGGAAAACGCGATAAATAATGAAATGTTTAATTTTATAGGATAGATTTGTTCTTTTATATGCAAATGCATTATATAAGTTGCTCAAGTGTACTTGTTGCGACAAGATTTATCAAAACTCCTGTACTTAAAATTTATATGTACATTTTCGCCCTACTAAATTAAACAATTTTTAGTTAATTTCTCATTTCATTTCGCATTATATAAAACATTTCGAGTTTTATAAAAGTTATTCAGTAAAATATGCATTTTAAGAAGATTAAGATTTATGAGGGGGAATATAGATAAGCTCTTATGATGGGGGGAATGTATGTCCAAATGTTTTTCAAATACATTTCTAGTTAACTTCAGGGTTGTGATCAATAATTTGTATGCAATGAAAATATTTTAATACATTTAATAGAACAAAAAATCCAAATATTAGTTTATAGAGAGGGTAAGAAATAAATGCTCATATGAGAAAACACTGAGAGTTATAAGTTATTGGTAACTCGGGCGTGTTGCGGGTTCGAGTCCTGGCGCCACTGAAGACCCACCGTGTACAGCTACATAGAGCCGAAAGAGCTTGCAACGCACATTAAATCATTTGAGGTTCAAAATCTTCCCATTGGCGTAATATGGTAGTTTTCAGAGGGGAGTGATAGATTTCAAGTGTCGTCCTCGTTACTTGACTGAGGTTCAAAATTTCGAGGTCCACTTCCAATAGCCCTCGTGTTGCTTTGCATTGCAATTTTTATTTCACTCCCACTTACTCCAAAAAAACGAAACAATTTAGACCACAACTGTCCAGTCTCAATTTTACTGACCTTAACTTACAGCTTTATACTCGTAATTTGGCTATATGTCTCTTTTTTATGATTCGTTAGACCGTAAATGTATAGCTTTGTAGATCTGCATCGCATATTTAAAACCTTTTTGTCTCTTTATATAACAACCTTTGCATAGTGCTTTACCGAACTATTTTATAGTTTCCATACGTAACTAAAATCTTAGACAGTTTATTTCTTTAGGTACTTTTTTTAAATTGAAAAAAAAAAGAAAAAAAAAACGCGTTAGAATTTGGTTTTGTTCTTGTCTTATTTTGCTATTTCTTATTGGAATTTTATCAGTTCTCAGGGTAATTTTCCCATTTGAGACCATATTTTCCTTTTCTTTTTGGAGACGATCAGGAATTTTTAAATGTTCTTAAACCTCTTGAAACACTTGATTTGACCACACCAGCTATCGTAGCTATATCTCTCATAGTCATGAAAGTGTGTTTATTAAGGTACCCGACTACCCTAAAATTGTGAATTTTGCCAAAAATCAACAATTTTTTTTTTATTTTATGGGCCATCTTATTAGCTTTATAAAAATACCAAGTTTATCCTTTTCCATTCACTAGAACAAAAACTACAAGTGTTTTAGTAAAAGTAGATGCCATTACTTTAACCAAGATATACTTTAAAATTAGTTTTACTCGAATTGTGATTTTTTGAAAATAATCAAACGGGGTCAGCGATTGCTAAAAAACTTTTGAACATAATTAACTGACATTTTTTCTCTAAGTTCTGTATAATAGTAGAATTGTTTTAACCATCAGATTTATCAATCACTGTTTTATTACAAAATTTATAGTCCCTTATGTGAATATAATCACTGTTGTCTTAAACAATTTCATATAATAACTGAGATAAAGTGCTCTAGTTTTTGTAAAAAAGAAAATATCTCTTATCCTGAAGGTCATTTCAAAATTGAATAATATTGCAACACATAGGATTAAAAAATTTGAAAATTTGTTTATAAACCTTTGGTACAGAAAGGGCCACGTTTATGCTATTTTTTGTCCATTTTTACCTATTTTTTTCCATTTTAGTAATAATAATTTCATTTTCTCTTCCTAATTTTAGCACATTTTTCTTAAAATGCATTTAAAAATATAAAAATAACAAAAGAATCCCCATACCTCCTTTTCTATAAAAAAAAATTGTTGCAACCAGTCGGATACCTTAAGAGCGATTATTTTAGAATGGTTCTTTGGAGTAATATCCATCTCTAAACAAGCAAAAGTGGCAAGTGTTACATGGACCGCAAAATTATAGCCACCATCTACGTCACTGAAATTCTCACAACTGGGATTCTAATGTACCAAAACCAATCAAACGAGTAAATTATAATCAAGGTCGATCCTCCACATTACTTCTGGGAAGATATATTTGATTTGAGGTGGTTCACAGGACATAACTGGTAGTCACAGACAAGCAAAAAATGTGTGTCCCAATTAATTCGAACAGTATAGTATATACAGTAGAACGTTGTTTTTTCCGAGTGTTTATTATCAGGAGCGTCAAATATCCGAACCAACGAGCGGATCCGTTTTCGAACAGTGCAATGCTTAACATTTGTTTCCTGTGAGGCTAAAAGTGACGGGAAAACCCAAGGTGAGGGATATTTGGGGAATTTCAGCTGTGTGATTTGGTAAACATCTGCGAGCAATATTACGTCAGTTTGTTTTCAAGTGAGGGGATGTATACGTGCTTTTTTGTTGAGTTTTGTTAATGTTCAAACCTGGATGGCATGCGATGCAGAAGACTGTGGTTTTCAAATGCTAAATGATGACGAGATTGTGACTTCGGCGCAAGAAGATTTCAACCCTGTCGACGATGAAACGGTTGAAGACGAGGACAACAACAACGAAGCGTTAGAGACAGCTATGGAGTGGTATGAACAACAATCAGAGTGTTGTCCTACTCAACTACTTCTGCTGCTGAAGAGAATCAGAGACCTTGCATTGAAAAAACGAAGGTGTACAATAGTGTAGCGAAAAATAAGTGATAATTTTCCACAATCAAGGTAAAATTGCGACATTTTGCACCCATTTTGCTATCTCTTCAAGCACGTTTCCCGCACGTGTGATGATTTTCAATATTGCAAGCACATGTGATGATTTTCAATATTTGTATAGTGTCCAGTATCATATTCTGCATGGATCGCATTCGGTTTTCGGTTATCCGAACGGTGTCCGGTCCCAATGGATTCGGATAAACAACGTTCTACTGTATACAGTGGCGGATTAAGCGGGTGTCAGACCTGGCGGCCGCCAGGGGCCCCCAGCGCTGGTAGGGGCCCCAAGCTTGATGAGTGCAAAGGTCAGCGACAAACCAATCACACCACCTTCAAACAAGAAATGAAAAGAAAACAAAGATGCAATGAAACCCCCGCTAAAAATTTATCGAGATGCAAGAGAAATCCTAATGTAGAAAAACTTTTGAAAATATTTTTAACAATACCGAAATCGAATGCATCAGGTGAATGATCTTTTTTAGTTTTAAAAAGTGTTAAAAAAATTTAAGAAGTACTATGAAAAAAGACAAATTGAACAACATGGCCATATTATATACAGAATAAAATGTTTTGGACAAAATTGATATGGTAAAAATAATAGATGAATTTGCCAAAGAGAGAAATCAAACTTTATAGCAAAACTGTAAGCTCTTAAGTAGGATTTTTAATTTTTTTTTATGTACAGTTTTCTTTAGTCGATGAGTTTTATCATAGAAATACATTTTATTTTGAGAATTTAAAGTAAGCGACTCTTTTCAATATTTCAGTTTTTCGACTCTTAAGCCCATGGGCCTCAAACCTATTACCGCCAGGGGCCTCCAACTACCTCAATCCGCCTCTGACTGTATAGGGATAGTGTGAACTAATAGTAGGAATTGATATAAATTCTTTATTTTACAGGTCAAAATTTCTGACAGGATTAGGTGACTTTCAGACAGGATTAACGAGGGTTCAATGTACTTTAATTTTTGAGGGAGGACATTCAGTGGCGTACACAAAAGGAGTTTGCATTCAAATAAACACGTAGACGAAAGCGTCAGGGACTAATCATTATGCCCTTAGTGAATGGGAGGAGTTTAAGCCAACTAATTCCACTCTTGTATACGTCATTGGATACATTACACCAGTGATTCCCAAAGTGGTCTACATAGACCCTCAGGGGTCTATGACGACCTGCAAGGGGTCCACGGCAGCGAAAAAATAATTTGGGGGTCCATGAGGTGCAAATAGGGGGTCTATGATAGTGGTTCTCATTAAACCAGATCGTGACTTTAATCTTAAAAAAAAATTTGTGTGTGTGATCTAGTGGAAATTAAATTTTACAAATTTAACTTATTTAGTTATTAATTTAGTGAGGTAATTATGTGGTTACTAGGTGACAACATAAATTTTTTTAAGATAAGGACCATTTCAGCATTTCTTTCTAGAATTTAGCTAAAGAAATAAAAAATTGGACTTCGCGAATTTTCTCAATTTTTCACTAACAATCTGTCTGGATATTACTTACGTTCAACATTCAAGTGTCCTTCACTAAGATTTTGAAACTAGGTTTAAGATTTCTTTTTTATAGTAATAACCACAGAGTAGACAATAAATTCATATTGTCACATCGAAAAAAAATGTTATATTACAATAGGAAGTGATCAGAATAGGCCCTAACGAAGATCTTAAAATAATGCTTAGAAATGGATATCAGCAACTTGGGCTTTAAAAAGATATACTTGTTATTTGTCACGAGTTATGGAATGTCATGAGAAAGTTTTTAATTGCTTTACCTAGTGAGAGGGAGTTTCAGTGAGTTTTCTAATCTCAAAAACAAAATACAGGAGGAAAAAAACTAGACACTCACTAATAAAGGAGATTTGGGGTTAAACCTGACTAGATTGATATATTAAATGTTGGAGATTTGTTATTGAAGTACCAGATTCATCTCTCCCAAGAAAAGCATTTAAGTTATTTTATGTATTAATTTTATTCATTAACATTTGGTTAAGTTTTAAACGCTACACTTCCCTACAATTAGAAATTTAATTCTTTTAACGTAGTAGTACCAGCTGTCAAAAAGTCGATAAATTTGATCGATAAAGTCGATTTAAATCGATGAATTTGTAAAAATTCAATATTAGGTAAGCAGGGGTCTACCTGAAATCGAAAAGCATGGCAAGGGGGGGGGGCAAAATGTCCCAGTCTATGGGACAAAAAAGTTTGGGAACCTCTGCATTAGACGATCATAAGATATGCATTAAATTTGCAGTTCCTAGAGTGAAAACAGTACCAGACTGGAGAAAAGAACCCTTACTGCCTCAAGGTGGGCATTAAGTGTCGATTATAACCTAATATTTACAATACTGTATTTTATAAATTTTATTTAAATGGTTTCTACATTGAATAGTGCAATAATAATGTATTAAATATAATTAGTTCTAAATAATTATAAAAAGCTTTTTCTCTCCTTCTCATTTTACTTTTTGTGAAACTAATACAAATCGAAATAATTAAAAATATTGTTAGGAAATTTTACTCTGGAATTTTTAAAAATATTTTTCACATTTTTTAAAAATCCACGCAAAGGAAGATCAAATTTTTTTTACTACTTACTTTTTTTACAGCTAGATTAGGATCGAATGATGAATATTTTAATGTGGGTGAATTTTGTCCCTCTCTCTCTCTCTCGCCCCTTTTTTTAACTACTTAAATTCACAAAGTTACTAAATATTCTTGGCTACATACTGGCTTGAAACTTATCATTATACTGTATTTTAATGATAACGACCCATAAAAAATCTTTAAATCGATTGATCAAAGCACCCAGCTCTGAAAAAGAACAAAAACACAAAAAAAAAAGAGGGAGAAAAAAAACCCAATTTTAATTGAATCTCCAAGCCATAATTCAACTCTAAACAGTAATTACGAATCATTAATTGTTTATTAAACTTGGCAAAGAGATTTTAATAACTGAGTACCTATCAAATAAATATAAGCTTAGAAAATGAAAGTGATAAAAAAAATACTGCAAGTGTGATATTCCTAACAAAGTTAAATCGCTCGTTATCTTATGTGCTACAATCATTTCGAATTTTTTTCCCCGCCACTTTTCTATGAGCAAAACATACGTTGCTCAAATTTATCTTGTACGGCATTTTTTTTTTCTTCCCTGAGATTTCTTGGAAGCAGTTTTTCACTAATTACTTTTGCTCTCAGAGAAGTTACAGTAAAGGGGAAAAATCGTCTGATTTATCTTTCTTGCGAAGTGAAATGAACTGAGTCAGCTGAATCAAAAAATAAACCGAATCTGGCGTTGAATATGTAACAAATGTGAATTTTAAACTGCATTTATATATATCAAAGAAAATGAATAGTAGAAAGTTTTATTCTCTAAAATTTCTAAATCATGCTTATTGTAAGATTTTAAAAATTATTTTTATTCCCTTATTTAAAAACTTCGAAGTATTGAATTTTATTTTTCAGCCTTCTATTTTAACATTTCTATTTGTATGCATCAATTAAAACATAAAGAGAATTTTTGGCCTAATACATGCTACTTTTAAGAAAGATGTTGAATTAGTTCTTCAATTAATCTACTGTATGTATTAGACGTACAACTTCTTTATTACTTGTGACTTAATCCATTTTGTACCTGAATATCTTTTTCTTAAGATTGGCGTTAATTTTCAGAACGAAGAACTTATGGTTATAATGACTTTTGTTCCATCTGGCGCAGGGGCTTTTATTCTTTGCGCCCCTACCCCCTAGTAGAGAAAAAATTTACAGAGGGCGCAAAATAATAAATATGGCAAAGAATGAGAAGGAAAAAAAAGGGCAGTAAAAACCCATCTTTAACTTTTATTACCATCTTATTTGCTTTTTCCTTGTTAACCACCGTTAATGGTTTTTCTTTTAGGGATATTTCCCAACTTTTTTTTCCATAGTAGCGGTGTTTTCTGCAATTTGGGGTATTGGGGTTTGTTTCAGAAAAACGACATATGTAGCGAATTTGCGACTGCAATTAACTACAAAACAGACGAAACACAATATTCTCATTTCTTTTGTTGTACCTTCTGTTAGGGTCAAATTAGATTTTATTGAAGTTTTTTTCCTTGTTTGTTTTTCTTTAACATCTGTTAATTTTTTTTATTTGTTTTTTTCCCTGTGGTGGAAAAAGTGCAATGAAATGTTTCTCGTTTTTATTTTAAAGTGGATGTTTAATTACATATTAGTCTTTCCGAAACGTTTAAAACTTGAAGAATTATGGTTTTGTTTAGGGGGTGCATTTGATGGATTTAGGAAAAGACGATAATTTTCGTTGGAATAAGGTTTCGCGAAGGGGAAGAAAATGTAAATAAAATAAAATTAAACATGATATTAATATTTTTTTTACTTTTCAGATACGTAAATAAAAAAAATCTAATGTAATTTCCAAGAGGAGAAAAAAGCCTGATTTTACGTGTGCGATGATGTAAAAAATGCATTAGAGCGTTTAAACTCATTCGCAAAGTTTTTGCCATATCAAAAAAAAAAAAAAATCCCAATTTTTTGTTGCAATTTCCATTTTATTTCTCAAATTAATATAAAAGCGTTTTTTTCTCGCTCATTTAATTCAATACGGGTATCTCAAGTATTTCTTCTATTAAGAAAACGGTTGTTTTCACATTATCATACTTCTTGCCGAAACAGTGTGGCAAAACAATCATAGAAAGTTTAGAAAATCTTTTATTTGCAAGTATTTCTTTTCATTTTGATTTTATAACTTTTTGATTGCTTGAACAATTGAGGAAAAAAATTGTTTAAAATGATAGATTATTCTTATTTGACTTAAATATCCTGTTTCACTGAGTAATAATAGTTATAATTTCAATAATACATAGTTCGATGAAAAGATTTGATGAGTTATTAAGTTTTGTCACTTTTGCGTCCATTTATTGGGGGTATTAATTAATGAATTAGACACATACTTTCATTTTCCTACTTATATTGACTGGATCTCTGATGGCTTAAAAATGTATTCATAGTTTAGGTGATAGTAAAAAGGGAAAAAATTTATCAGGTATGCGACACGGCTAATTTCTACAATACATACGAAAAAATGTTAATAGTTATGGTCCTTTTTATAGGGAATTTTATAAAAAAAAATTTGTTGTAGTGCTCGCATAGAATCAAGTCATGATGCCATGTAACAATTAAGGAGTTAGTCATAAGATATTTAAAAAAAAAGATATAAAAAAAAACTCCCCACCCCTTTTTGAAAAAAAAGACGCTCTTATTAAAATTTATAAAATTTTTACGATAATTTTCAGGGGGGGAGGTAAGGGGATCAGAATAACAATATGCCTCTGGCAAAGAAAAAAAATCCTAATTATATATTTAAATAGAGCGAGACATTCAAACCTCTCTCTCCGAAATCAAAATTTATCTTGCCTAAAAATCGGCGATTAATTACAAAGGAAGTGGAAACGCACCGGCTTCACTCAGTAGACACAATAGAGAAAAGTTTTGTTTCACTTCTGGGTTATAAAAATGGAATAATTTTATTTTAAAGAAATACGTATTACAGTACATATCTGCGTGTGTTTATAACTATTATAATTTTTCTACATTTTCTAATAATAATTTTTTTCTCTTTACATTATACAATAATTTATACTTATATCTATAAACTTTGAATTTCACGTTAAAAAAAATTAGTTTCTTTGGTATCTTTATTTGTTAGATTATTTCGCCTGTTGAATAATTTTTATATTCAAACTCTTTTTAAGTTTAATCAATCAATAGGAATCTTTAAAAATACGCAATAGCTCACTTTTTTTAATGCGTTTCAAATAAGGTTTTCATGGTGCTAGTTTAGGCAGTTTTACTTGTCGCCAAAAAGACTCGTAAATATTCAAAGTCTGCGAACTCGTGGCCGGTGCTATTTTCTGTTTAGTCTTGAGTTGAGTTTCCTGGTTCTACTAAAGATCCATCTTGTAAAGACGCTGGCACACATTAAATCTGAAACTCTTACATTGGTGTAGCGTGGAAGTTTGGAGGATATGGTACCTACACTGGTGAAGTCCTCTACACTTGACCGAAGTCCATAGCTTCATTATATCTTTGAAAGTGTGTCGTTAATAAACACAATGGCGAAATATACGTTCCTTCGTTAAATCAATAGTCAATTTATGTTGTAATTTTTTAAAATTCTGTGACTGAAAAACCGAATAAATGGAAGATAAAAACACTTCAACTCATTCATTCATTGATTGAATGAGTGTGAGAGTTTTTTTTATTAACGTCACACAAATAATCAACACGTATATTATTGTGGTGACGGATCTTCCTAATGCTGAACTTTGGTCAAGTGACGAGGGCAGCATCTAAGCTAGCATACATCTCCTAACTACCACACCAACAGGAGGACAGTAAGGCTCAATAGACTTAATGTGCATTGGGTCTCCTCTACGGCAGGTCTTCAGTGGCCGCGGTAGCCAAGTGGTCAAGGTATCGCATCATGGCTAGCGTGTCATGAGTTCGAGCCCAGTACCACTGAAGACCCGCCGTGTAGGGGAGCGAAGCACGTTAAATCTGTCGAGAGCTCAAACGTCCTCTCGTTGCTGTGGTGTGGTAGTTAGGAGAAGGGGGTGCCAGCTCAAGTGTCATCCGCGTCACTTGACCATGGTTCAAAATTACGCGGTCCGTCGCCAAAAGCCCTCGTGTAGCAGAACAGTGCGACGTTAATATTGAGTCAGTTACTCACGTCAGGTCTTCAGAGACACTCGGACTCTAACCTGCGACTTCCCGCTACGAGTTCACGACCCTAAGCACTAGGCTACCGCGGTCACCCAATTAATTCGTTAGCAACATCTTCTAAAAATCATCACCGAATTTTGTTAAGAACAACCAGATAACAATTTAAATGAATAATTTAATCATTTTGCTTCCATCATAAAAAAAAAAAGACACAAGCCTCCCTTTTTTAGAAGAAACAGTGGAACAAATCGCGAAGCTAACTCTCAATCTGTCCTAACTGTCTGATCCATAAATCGACTCTGTTTACATTCCCTCTAAGCCCGCCGGTCATAATTTGCGAGGCCAATTAAGGTTTCGGAAAAGTGGCAACATTTATCATCTTCGTACAATTAAGCGCCGTCTGGTGGATAGTGTTGCCGATAATAATTAGGCTCTTTTGGGCAATTGACAGAATTAAATGTCTTGGAAACCTACTCTGAATGGTCTTCCCGGAGTCCTGTTTCGCCATTGTGCCCGGCTCTGGTTGAATTCCGACCGTTGCCATTCCGTGTGTGTTAAAGTGTACATGCAAATGAGGGATGGACGTGACGATTTTAGTCCATATTTAGGCGAAAGTTATGACAGTTTGGGAGGGTAATTAGCAGCCAAGGAGGGGAGGTGTGCATTACGTGATGGCAGACAGTTTCCGTTACTCTTCGCATTTAATTATGAAGAGGAGAGATGGATTTTCATTGTTCAGTGTTTTCAGATTTGAATTTCGTAGTGTACGGTGGCAATTAACGAAATATAGAATGACTGCGAATTGAATGACGGATTTGGGAAGATTGATTAATTGATGGGAGCTGAGCTTCAATGATTTTGATCTCTCTCCAATTAGTGGCAATTCAAAAGGATAATAATTACTTTTCATTTCACTGTAGAACTTTCAACTCATAAGCACTTGAAGCCTTAAGGCATTAATAATTAAAAAGAAAGTTTTATGCAAATCTTTCCAAACGCCAATTTAAGCCAATAAAGGGCTATATTATAAGGGCAAATATAGGAATTTACAGTGGTGATGCACGTTAAATCGGATGAACTCTGTGTTTTCTCATTGGTAGGAAGGAGGGCCACAGCTCAAATACTGTCCTCGTCACAACCGGTGTTCGGAAATACAAGATCAATCGACAATAGCCTTGTATTGATTTATGAAGTTAATATAACTCCCACGCCGAAGTGCACACAAGGGTAAGGTTTGGGGTCTTAAGAAACACAGAGTCCTCTTAGACCCATAAATTTTTTAATTTTTATGCTAGAGATTATGGCTTGGTGGTTTCGTCAACGTATTTTTAGAATGTACCCCCCCCCCCATCCATAAGTCAAATCTTTATACGCTACTGAGGATTCAATCAGATCGATTAGGTTGATTTTTGAACTAATGAATAATGACTTAACGGACGTTAAGGCATGTTGTACTAGCTTAATTTAAGTAATTATAACTTTTATTTAATTACTGCTTTAATTTGATGTATATAGCCTCGGGTTCAATAATTTGTTAGGTAAAATAAAAATCCTTTAAGGGCTAACAAATTAAAAAATTTATAACGTGTTATAACAACAGATATTAATCAAGTGTAAGAACAGGGACGTCTAAAGGCATGGTCCAACTGAGCCCTGGCCCAAGGCCTCGACCAAAAGGGGGGCCTCGTCTCCTTTTCGACTAAACCTCGGTAAGATCATGATTCGAATAATTTCAGCAGTCAAAGGTTCTTCCAGATTTTTTTTTCTTCGGAAAAACTGGGAATATTAGAAAATACGTCAATTGGCTACATGTGATGACCATCGTCCATGTATAGGCCAATGTCTACCACCATACACCATCATTACTTATTCAGTCAAAAGGCGGCTGTATATAGGTCGAGCCGGTTCGGGCGATTGAAAGTCACGGACATTTATTTGTTTCGGGTTATTGTTTATACGAGTTTTTGACAACGCGTGCTATGTACCGTCTACTTTTAAGGATCATTGGTGGGATCTACATTTGTGTAAGGACCCAGGGCCTCAAGAAGTCTTAAGACGTCCCTGTGTAAGAAAGATAATTTCTGTAATAACCAAGTCGATCAAGCCAATCCAGTCTATGTAAGGTAATTCTGATTCAAATGCCATAAGAAGGACGGGGTTGCTGAGTTGCCAAGGACACGAACTCGTATTCGGCTTTGTATATGTTGTCTTGGTACCAATAAAGATCCGCCATAAAAAGGAGCTGATGGACATAAAATTTTTCCCAAAGCCTTTACTCAGTTTGACGAGTAAGTTTGGAGAGTTGTATGCCAACTCGGGTGTCGTCCTCGTCACTTGATCGTGATTTAAACTTAAGAGGTCCGTTTCCCCAATAGGCTTTTTGTATGCAAAATAATGCAATTCCGTTTTAAACATTTTCTGTTGCAACTTATTTGTAAACTTCTATAAAAAAAGAAAATGCTTAATTTAAGCTGATTGCAAGCAGGGAGGGGGGTTGCTTACGGGATGGAGAGGGGTTGTAGATCTCACTGGCATTCCGCCAATAAAATGTAGTTTCAGATCAATTCCTCGTTATTTTTCATTAATTCTCGAACGACTTATTAAGCACAATCAAATACCTGGGAAATAACCGCACACTAGAATTGTTATTTCTGCCTTGCACATTTTATTTGTAAAACAGGTAAATGAGTCTGGTTTGCCAGAAGGTTAGTCTTATTGGTTGAAAATAAAATTTCTTTATTTTTTTTTTAAATGAAGAGGAAAAAAAAATATTTGAAATCTTGTGGGAGTTGCTGTTATAGGGATGAAAGGAAGATGAGTTATTAGAGATTCAAAGATGTTAAAATATGCTTAAATTATTAAATCAGATGCACTTTGATTAAAATTTGAGAATAATTATATCAAAGACAATAGAACGAATAAAAGCGTATTTTCTAAGATATTTTAATTTGCATATAAGTTGTGTGGATGCATTTCCAAATATTAAACTATAAAACAAAATATTTTTTATCTTAAAATCATCGAGAATTTGGTTTAGCTATTTGCATGAGTGTCTTAAATGGGGAAAAAAATATAGAAATGAAACCCAATAAAAAGATAACGCTGAGACTGAGTAAGAATTCACGAGATTCTTCTTGAATTTTAACCAAACTAAATTTACCACTCTGCGTTTTTGGCGCGTTTTGTTTTCTATTTTTTAAATGGGAAGAATAATTTGAATCAATAATTACATAACCTAATGTGTAGCAGTTTATAAAAATTAACTTTAAGCCGATAATCTGTAAATTATACGAATACCGAAAAGTGAAAGAAATATTTTGCTTTTCCCTGTAAGGGTTTCTTTTCCCACGAAATGAGAAATAATTAGGTTACACAAACGCTGCTAAATCTGTAAAACTGTTTTTGCTGCTAATGAATGTTATTAGCTGGATAAATGATATTTAGTGATTCTATTTTCTTCTTTTGTATAGAATTATCAATACAGAAGCTTCCAAAACGTTTTTTCGTTACGTTTTTATGATTATTGAAATTAGATTGCAGCAAATAACACTTGTAAATACAAGTGTTATTTGTTATATATTAAAGTTATATATTAAAAGTGTTATTTGTTATATATTAAACTAATTTCATAATTATTTTTAAGTACCAAAATGAAAAAGGATTTTCCCCCTGCGAAGATTTCACATTCTAAGATACGAGATACCTGTGATAGAATATTTGATACTAAAGGACAAACGTGACTAAATCTGCACAATTGTTTTGGGTGCTTTTTTTGCATTCTTAGCAAAATTTTAAACTGTTCTGAAAACGATTTAAAATCTTCTTTTTTATAAGATTATTTTTAAATATTTTTCTGTTGTGTTTTTTTTTAAAAAGAGTATTTAAATTACTTTATATGAAATTAAAATATTTTTTATATATTTTATTTAAATTAAAATTATTTTAATATCGGGGAATTATAATAATATATTAGTATTGTGCTCCTAAACATCTTTTGCTTAACAGAATTAGAAATAAAAAGCTTCCGAAAACCAAATCAATTTATTAAACCAGTTTCACAGATACAAAGATTTAAGACCTAAAGCAGAAATGATTCTTTTAATATTTTTTTAACCATTGTCCGTGCACGCAAGGTTGAGAGGTAGGAAGATAGAAAAGCAAATATTTTTTATCAATAAAAAGTAATAGCTTAAAGGTATTTCATTTTTCTAAACATAAAAAAAAGGTAATTCAAACGTTCGAGAAAAATCATAATGAACGATTGTCCCGCAGAAAAAAAGAACGAGTTTCGAACCGGTGATTACTTGCCTAAATGATATTTTTCATCTTTTCTTCTTCTTGAAATGCAATTCTTCTACTGCATGGTACAGATGGTTGTTTTCACAGCGCTTATTGATAAATCTACTTTCTTTTTAAAAGAAATTATCTCTCTCCCCTCTCAAAAACCTTCTCTAATTTCTCAACATAGCAATTGAGGATCTTCTTGCATGTTAGACACACTAATTCGATTGTGTGCCTCTGAAAAGACAGAACAAACCACCACAGTTCCAATTCATCCCCTCAACAAAACATTCGTTCTAATTGGGAATCGGACGATTACATTGAAGTTTGGAAATTTCTGCGAATTGCTACTCCTTCTATTATTGGTAATGAAGGCACATTTAGTACATTTGCTCTGGCTGGCTAGTGGCGTAAATTTCCCATCTATTCAAAGATATCCCCTCTTTTATCATGTTCTTAATTCATTCTATACTTGTAAATCAACTCTTTCTCTTGACCCCCTCCCCTACGAATGAGTTGGTATAATGAGAAACATAAAATGAGTTTTTCTTTGTCGTTTTAATTTGAAGGCATCATCGTATCTTTGATGGCTACTGGGCATTGTAATTTCTTGTATTTCATTAATTTCGGTTGGAATCGCATCGCTTTTGAGTTTATTATCTCGTTAATAACCTACTCGAATTTTAGAGGAAAACATTCATTTCTTGCCCTTCCCTACTCCACCCTCCCAACTCTAGATTGCACTCTAACCTCCCCCCCCCTCTATATCCTGATCAAATTTGTCTCCCTTTGTAAAGAGGTGGGAAAAGGTATCTCCGTGATTTCTAATTTGGATGGGTTCCTTTTTGGAAGCGGGTTTTCATTTGGCGAAGTTTATCTCCGGTTCGTGTAATAAGCAATTCATTTTTGCTGTAGTTGATTATTTTGTGTGTCAGGCTTTGAAGGAATACTTGTGTTTATATAAAATAATAGAGAGAGAGAGCTGCAACGTTTGAATATAAACATCCCACAAGATAAATTCGGAACCGTGATTTTGAAAAAAACGTATATCCCCCCCCCCAACGTTATCTAGTGTTTGGTAAATTAGAATATACATACGAAATTGTTTAAAGAACACTGTTACAATAAAAAAATATTTAAATGCAATTTTTTGACGTATTTTCGAAACATTCTCCTTTGATGGAAAAGGCTTTTATAACAATATTTTGGCTATTAATTAAAAATCCTAATTCAGGCTCTGTATAGGACTTCTATATAGAGCCTGAACTAGGATTTTTGAGAAACTCCCATTAATTTTCAGTGTTTCTATTACTCGAAACTGTAAGCAGTGTTTTTGTTTATCTATGATCTAGTGACTTCTCGTCTATGATATATTAAAATATAAATAAATCCAATTTTATCTCTGAATTACATATTTTAAAAATCCTACTTCAGGTTTATAGAGAACTTAATATTTTGCTAATTTATAGCTATTATAGAACCAATTTTCATAGAAGGAGAATGTTTTGAAAATGCCATTTTTTCTTCACTTTTTGCCAAAAAAATTTTCTTAAAATTTTTTATTTTAATAATCATTTTCAAACAATTTTGTATGTATATTTTAACTCAACTGATACTAGATAAAAAAATCCTTCTTTTAAACGCTTTTTCAAAATCATGGTTACAAATATATCTTAAGCTAATGATATAATTTATGATATTTATCTAGTGATATATGTTTTAAGAAGTATAGCACATAAGTAGTTACTTTTCCATAAATGGAGATGGAGGGTTTCTCACCCGTACGAATAAGAGCTTGAAATAAGATCAGTTCTTGAATTAAGTAAGATGAGTTAAATAATTTTATGTAAAAAAAAAAGTTTGAACTCTTCCCCCCCCCCTTCAAATTTACAGTTTTTTTCTTTCATATTGAGATTATTTTCTTTTCAATTTTTGAAAAATACTAAAATTCATTAAAAATCCAAATTACTGCGTGTTAGTATTTTTTTCTGCATACAGTCCTTTTCCCCCATCCCTTGGAATATCATTTATTTCTAAATTTCTTAAATATACTAATCCATCCCCCCCTATCAGACAATTATTTTTCTAGGGTTCAAAATGTGCAATTTTTAAACGAATTTCTTTTCTCTATTTATAAAAATTCTGCGCAGTTTCCACACAAATGTTTTTAGCAATTCATCTACAATAAAACGATTATCAAATTTTAAATATACCACTGAGTCCTGAAAACACACAATGAACTAAAAAAAGAATAAATAATCGCTCCGATTTTTATTTTCACAGTTTTAATATGAGCAACCCTACTGAAAGCGTGGTCAAACAAGTGAGTGAATTGGTTCCAAAAAGTGTCCCATCGCCAAAGGATGATCTAAAACTAATGAGGGAAGGGAGAGGGTGACTATGGAAAGAGGGAACGATATTAGCCCATCTGCTTTGTCCCAAGAGTCTAATAAAATGCCGTGATTAATGCAACCGGAGACAAAACCCGTATTGTTCCGCCATTTGTCCACTCACGATGAATTCATCCTCCTCGTCCTCCGACTCTCTAATTTCAGAACGCCCTTCAACCCCACCCCTAGTATTCGAATTTCCGAGTTTTAATCGAGTTAGCGATAGCATTTGTTTTCATCAATTAAATAACATGACTAATCAGTGATTGGGAAGGAGAGGGGAAAGGTTCCTTGCAGTATTTTCTTAATTATAGTGAAATGTATATATACTCGATCACTGTCTAACCTATACTTATTTTAATTGCTTGAAGGATTTGGGTTTTTAAAGAAATAAGAATATCTTGCGTGATTTCATAAAGTATTGTTGAGATTTAGAGTCACTGACTTGAAATGTTTTCTTGAATGAAAATTTAGAGAATCCTGCCATTACATCTTCAGTTTTTTTTTTTTTAAATATTACGCATGACTAGTTGTAACCCATCCGCTTTGCTGGGTGTAGATAACAGCTATAATGCTTAGGCTGTTTATAAATTGTTGATATCTAAGTCCTAGTATTAAGCTTTGTATTGAAAAATATTCTTATTACCCTCTCTTGATTTAAAATGGACAGGACTTCAAATTCTAAAGAAGTATATGTATCCCTTAAGCCCCTGTAGCTTCTTTCGTAGTCTATTTACTTAAACACCATTAAGAAATACATTTTCCTAATTCCAAAAAGTATAACTGTTCAAAAATGGAAATTCTTTTTTTATCTATAGCTTCCCCCGCAACCCTCCTTGGAATACGATTTCTGCTAAATCCGTTCTTACCGGATATCTACTCAAAAAAGCAAGCATGCTTACCAAAGTCCAAGTCTATAAATCTTAGTTAAAAAAAAGGATTTTTTTTACCTGAAACGCCCCCTCAACCTCCTTTTTGAGTTGATCTTCCCAAAACTCATTATTTCCAACAGAAACATATTTCCAAATTTGTAAATCGTAATACCATTAAAAGAGGACATTGTTAAATAGATCACAATATCTTCGGATCTATTACACCTACAGACTGTTCCTTTCATGGAGTAGAGTGGCCGTGGTAGCAAAGTGGCCAAGATATTGAATCATGGCTGACATGTCATGAGTTCGAGCCCAGTACCACTAAAGACCCGCCGTGTAGGGGAGCGATGCACTTTAAATCTGTCGAGAGCTCAAACGTTCTCCCGTTGGTGTGGTGTGAAAGTTAGGAGAGGGGGTGCCAGCTTAGGTGTCGTCCTCTTCACTTGACCAAGGTTCAAAACGACAAGGTCCGTCGCCAAAAGCCCTCATGTAGCTGAACAGTGTGACGTTAATATTCACTCACTCACTCACTCATGGAGTAGAAACCTGCTACATAAAGAGGTTGCGCATCCGGTATAGTCGTTAGCGACGCTGGCTGCTGCGCCGTAGGGCCTGGGTTCGAAACCCGGAGAAGGCATGGATGTTTGTAAATGTATAGTGCCTTCGCGGCATGGGGGTACTCTAAATAGCCGTCGATCCGCAAGTCCTCTCGTGAGGTTGGTGGACGGGGAAGGGAGGTGGGAGGTTGCTGACCACTCCCAGGGTGTTCTCCCTCAAAATTAGGGTGGAACCGAGCCAAATCATACTGTCACCTGCATAGTGCTCAAAGCTACGGCTATCAACAGGCGTACAATTTAGCCCGATGCCATAATGAATTTCGTGGGCCTCGATCTGACTATGTCAGACAGGTGGCATTAGCAAGTTGCAGGAAGTAACTGGAGCGTATAGATAAATAAAAAATCTCACTTTCGAACTACTAGACCTACAGTAATGAAATTTGGTCTTTTACTGAGTTGAAATACGACAAAATTTGAACTCGATGGATTCCGGCTCTTATGAAAAGGTGGGGAGTTACGGGACTTATTGAAAAAAACTCCATTTTTGAACCATTAGACTTAGACTTAAAAATTGACACACATGTTTATTTTGTTAGAGATCCACTAAAAATGGGTTTTAGGGGATTCCACTATAGAGGAGGTAAACTCCACTTTAGAGGAGGAGAACGTAAAAAGGTAATTCCACTTTAATTTTAGAAATTGAATTCATGCCAATTTTAAACCAAGAGGCGAGGTTTATAAGAATGTTTTTGAATACAATCGAACACTTATTGTTAGGGTATAGATTACAATAATTTATATATATATAATATACAGATTATATTTGCATACAACATCGTGAAATACTCAGCCCAGCGAGCACAGATAGTGTATATATATATATCGATATAGATATGTAGTTTATTAGTTGTAAAAAAACATTGAAAGCATTCTTATACTGAACATTCACTAACGATGATCAAGAATATTAAATTGTAAAACAGAAAATTTATTTTATCTGTTAATTTTTTTAAATGAATTAAAACCGTTCATGAACATTGATTAGCCATTAAAGACATTTTCTTTTAATTCTATGTGTTTATGTTCAAAGCCATATATATACCTTCTTTTTGTGGGCTTTTACAGTAAATTATATATTCAAAACTTTTTTAAAATAAAACCCAAAATAAAATTTTTTTTAAGTGGAATGTTTTTTTAATACTGTTCCTTAATATTCCTTCTTAAAAATTAAGTGACAAAAGGAAACTTAAAATATGAATCGTACCTTTTTATCTAAGAAAGTTTTCGAAGCTTATTCCAAAAACGGGAGAAACTTTCCGTCGTTTGAAGGTTAATTAAAAATGAGAGAGAACAAATAACTCATTACGCTTGAAAGCTATCCAACTTTGCAAAATTAGATTATGCAGCTTATGAATCTAAATTTCCCTTTTAAAAACCTTTTATCAAACAGCTTCTCTATAAAGTAAATATAGGAGAAAACTTTCCCCTGGCAGAGAAAGATACTGGAAGTTCACCGGAGAAAGTTCTTCCAGTATCTTTCTCCAGTGCTCTGGGGTAATATGGAACAAGTCAGTTCGATGCAAAAGTTCAATGAGTGCAAAATATAAATTTTTTATTTTACTAGATTACAAAAAATGTATTGTTTATCGTGCGAATCGTAATAACCTGTTTTTAATGAAAACGTTACTTTTTTGTTTTTGTTCTTGTGCCTTCTAAATATGTAAATTTCTTCTACGACGCAATTTATTTCGAAGATCTATAAAATTATTACAGAAAAATTTGAACTGTTGAAATTTTTTGTTTTGGTTTCAGGCTTTTCATCTTTTATTTTATTTAGAAAATTTTTACCAAAATATAACAGGTTTCCATTGCGTATTAAGTATAATTTTTTTCCTCTCATATTTCCTCACCTGAAGCTTAATTGCAATCAGACCTCCCTTTTAAGTACCTCTATTTTGCGAACTTTTTCTGAAAATAGAACAGTTTACTACTTTCTTCGTAAAATAACCTCCAAATATCGAAGTACATATTCTATATTTAACTATTTTTTTTTCTCCTTGTTTTTAAAATATTTCTGACATTTCAAATTATTCTCTTTTTTTAATAAAGTTTGTGATCAATGACCTTGAACTGGTTTTACCAGGTACCTTACTCACTGAGAGCAGTAAAATTGCCGTAATTTTTCAAGAAACTCAAATTAACAAATTTTATCAGTAATTAAATTCATGGACGCATGTGGCAAGTATGCTTACAATTATTGCATTAATTGTTGACTAAAATTAGAAAAAGACATAAAATTTATTAAAAAAATTTATTTTTTAAAATTGAGATTACAGTAAATTACTGAACCAAATGTTTTTTTTTTCTTCTTGTTTTCCTTGAATATTTCTTTTTGAAAAATATATATGAAATAGATTTTTTTTGGTAAATTAAAGTGTAAACGATTAATTTTTAAAGTAGTATGTAGTTTAGTCTTTATAATTTGAAGTTGGAGAGGCCAATGAAAAACTTTGAATTGCCAAGAGTTCGAATTATCAAGAGATTTGGAAAAAAAATTCTTTCTTAACCTCTCGAACATGACTTTCACGCCCCATCCAAATATCTTCAATTCTTCATTTTAAATAAAATCGTTTCGCCCTCAGCTGTTCCTAATACCATTGGTTCTTCAAGACAGGGTCCAGTGCGGCCCATGCCCTTTTTGTTGCCATATACTATAAGTCACACAGATGAGTCATGAATCACATGTCACTCCGACGCAAAATACACATTCCTTCGCATCTCTTCTTCACAATAGCAGACCATCCTTTCTGAACACATGTGTAACAAGGCCACTTGTTAAACGAAAGATATGGATGCCCTGATTTTTGTCCACTAGTATTATAGTAATGTCTATAGTAATAATGTGTCTATAACAATAATGACAGGTATAATAGTTATGTCTAACAATAGTGACAAGTATAATAGTTATGTCTATTACAATAGTGCAATTATAATGGTTGTCTATAATAATAGTGATAAGTAATAGTAGAGACTATAATAGTAGTGACTGTAACAATAGAAGTAAATAGTAGTAACAATAACAAGAGTGGCAAGTAATAGTATAGCGACTGTAACAGTAGTGAGAAGTATAATATACAAGTAGTATGTCTGCAATAATAGAAATGTATATTATAATGTATGTAACAATAGTGATAAGTGTAATAACAGAGACCGTAACAATAGTGATAAGTAAAATAGTAGAGACCGTAACAATAGTGACAAGTACTAGTAGACGAGTAAAAGAAAAAATAATGGAATTTAAAGCCTGCAGAATTAAGATAAGCATGTTTATTGTATTATGATTTTAACAGTGAATGTATTACATGCAAAAAATATCAAATACACTAAAAAAATCTGCTATATGCGGATAAATAGTAATTAAACTCAAAATGGATTAATATTTTTCTTTCCAGTTTTTAAAGATTCTGTGAAAAGCAGATATAAGTATCTTTTGTATTCCTTGGATAAAAGACAGATAAGCCAGTATTCCTATAGATTTCAGATTCTCTTAAAATAAGGAGTAAAAATTTCACGGTTCACTGCCATACAGCAAACGAATCGTGGTCCAAAGCACTTGGTGGGGATCTTTAATTTTTATGTCAATTGAGTGCAGTGTTCCAGAAAATAAATTTTTATCATCAAAAATCTTCCTCTCTTCATCACCCTCTTACGAGGATCCTTTAAACCGTGAAGAAATCTTCAATAACTCTTTATATGAATCATCAGAAAGAAAATTATAATTTCATAGCCTAAAAACTACTCATCTCGGACGAACACATATTTAACTTCGTTACTGTGTTGGACGAGAACGTGTGATTCTTTGGAGTTATAAACGCATGACGTACTTCCAAGGTGTGTTTTTCAAAAGGCTTAATGAAGAACATAAACTTGGCACAATTAATAGGAAGAAAGAATATCTCCATACTTAGTTTTAGTGAAGGATTTTATGAGTTCTTTAAAGCTTCACTTTGGAAGTTTTTTTTATTTTTATTTAGAGGTACTTTCTCTTATGTTCCAGTACCTAATTGACTGGTTGTCTCTTTAGAACAACATGAAGGTTATTGGCGACTGACCTGTTAATTTTGAGCCGCTAGCCTGTGATATGATACCTCATTCTTCTATACTGCCACTCGATAACTTAAATAACAAGTTTTATAGCCATTTAAATGGGCTAAGCAACCGGACTATTAAGAATTTCTTTTATTTATTTAAAATGTATCAATACAAAGCTAGATAAGTATAAAATTGTTTCGTTTCCATGACTTTGCAGTCCGCGATAGTAAAAAAAAGTGTTTGTACTTATGCAAAAAAGTGGCATGTTAGAAAATTTCCAAACCCATAGGAATAATATGGAGGACTGATATCTTAGTGTGCAAGCCCTCCCCTATCCCAAACACACATAGATATCAAATACATGTGGGGAGGGAGGGGCATGCCAATTCGATCGACACCCATTAGCCAAGATCCTTCAGTAACTTCCAAAGTTATTAGACAACGGAGTGCGCACGCAGCGTAAAAATTATTCTCATCATTTTTCCGTATCCACGCCAAACGAAGCATAACTTCAAAAATTGTCATTAACAGCAGCGTACATCAGAAGGAGTTTAGGGGTTGCCTTCTAAAGATACAAACAAAAGTGCCCATCAAGGTCACAATCCCGACTCGTGGCCGTCATTGTCCTGATGCCATTGAAGCTCCCCCCCCCTCCATGTAGAGAGACTGAGACACGTTAAATATATTGTGGCTCAAAGTCCTCAAGATGTGGCGTGGAATTTTGGAGAATGGAGTGCTGGCTCAGATGTTGTCCTCGTCATATGACTGTGATTAAAATTGCGAGATCCGTCACTAATACCACACGTGTTGTCTTAAGGATGACGATAATACACTCCACCAAATAGCCATATTTTAGATATTTTAAATGTAATATCTCATAGATTTGTCCGCGTGGTGTTTTCCTAGAGCCAGATCAACTACTTAAAATTTTTTTCTGAAACATTTCATAAAGAAAAATATGCCGATTTTAAAAGAAAATTTTTTTTTTCGCCCTAGAACTTTAAGATTTTAAAATTCATTAAATTCTAGATTGCTCAAATTTTATTTTTCAACATCTACTTAAATTAACAGTATCGCCTTTTTTTTATCGTTTATATCTATAGATACCCATTCTGTGTTTAGCCCCGATAACTGAGCGGTCACTGTAGCAAACTCGTGGATTGCGTCGCTAATTTTAAATCTCGATGTGGCCGTGGTAGCCAAGTGGTCAAGGCATCGGATCATGGCAGGCATGTCATGAGTTCGAGCCCAGTACCACTAAAGACCTACCGTATAGGGGAGCGATGCATGTTAAATCTGTCGAGAGCTCAAACGTCCTCCCGTTGGTGCGGTGTGGTAGTTAGGAGGGGGTTCCTGCTCAGGCGTCATCCTCGTCACTTGACCATGGTTCAAAAGGACGAGGTCCGTCGCCAAAAGCGCACGTGTATCTGAACAGTGCGACGTTAATATTCACTCACTCAAATCTCGACGCAACTAAAGACCACTGCACAGTAGGGTTGAGGCTCAAAGATTTCAAGTGTGTGTGGTGGGAAAGGCGTCAGAGGAGAGGGCCATCTCATGTGTTATCCTCTTTACTTGACCTTTGTTCAAAATTATTGCATCCGTTGCCAATAACTCTTGCACTGTTTAGAGTGCGAAGTTAGTATTCAAAAAAAATCGATAGCTTACTTAATGTAATTTTAGTTCTTCTGTTTACTGATGATTCTTTTATTCCAGATGAATGAAGTATACTGTAGAAGGCAAGGATCATTTATGAGAGTGAGTGAGAGGGACATTTTCGTGCAGCCTCTTACATCGGAATCCGAGACTTCTGACAGGTTTGTACACAACATAAATTTTCACAAAGTACAGTAGCGGTGAGTGAGTGATTTGGGGGCTTATTGGCGCAAGAGCCGATTTCGGCTATACTGCGACAAACATTTGTTTTAAATAATGTACATGTTTAAAAACACAGTTAAAATTTTAAAATACTGTAAAATAAATGACATGCATAAGGTATATATAAGCTAAAATTCATGAAAAATGTTTTAAAAATCCATTTAAAATTCTTACACTATGAAAGAGCCAAGAAGTAAATTAAAAAAAAACATCCTAGATAATATAAAACAAGACTTTAAATTTGTACACGATATATACAGACAAATTTAAAAGATTTAGTTAAATTATTTTTTCCTATTACTTGTCGGCGTTATGTATTGCTTGAATCCAGACTTCATATTCCAGTCCATCAGAGATTCATCACATCCACATCATAAAGAATCATTTCCTCATCTTCCGAGGTGTAATTAATGTTACTTTTTTTTTTGGCTTATGTGGTGTGTCATGGTAATTTCAAAGTCGGACTTTGGTTCTGATGTGTGCTTCCTCCTGTTTTTCCTACTTTGTTTTAAATTACTTGCCGCTTTAGTTACAGCGAAAGTGCCGCTTTTGGTTGTGGTAGTAAAGGGACAGTAGGCTGAATTTCAGATGTTAAAGATGAAACAGAGGTATTTAAACTATTGCCAGGGGTAGTAATAGAAATGAGCATAGGTAACCGAGATTTACTTGCTTTGTCTGGTTTTATTGGAGATGCGGAAGGAATTAGACCAGTTTGAGTTGATGAGGATGATGTGGAGACTACAGAAATTGTAGACATGCTTGGAATGTGATTGATAGAAGAAATTGGTTGTAGACACTGCAAAGGTGGACAAGAGATATTTGTGATGCTTGGATCTGTTTGGGTGGTTGTAGATATAGTTGAATGTTTAGCAGCCTGAGCATATGTTTGGGTTAACGGAGGAACTAATAATTTACGTGCTTCTATATAGGATATGTTTTTATTAGTTTTAATTTCTTGGGTCTGTATTTCTAATTTCCATTTTGGGCATAATTTAGATTCAGATGAATGGGGCTGAGAACAATTAATACACTTTGGCTCTAGATTGCAATCTGTGCATGAATGCCCAACAGATGCACATCTAGAGCACGTCAGTTGACCGCTGCAGGAAGTTTGAGAATGCCTGAACCTCTGACACTTGAAGCAGCGCAGAGGGTACGGAATATAAGGCCGTATTCTGCAGTTTAAATATCCGGCTTTAATAGTGGTGGGTAATTTCGGACTATTGAAGGTCAAAATTATATGCTTAGTAGGCAAATGTGTCGAGTCTTTTTTTTTTTATTGTAATTCTTCTGACTTGGGCAACAACCTGGTCAGAAAGTTCTTCGAGAATTTCTGCTTCTGAAGCGCACAAAAGGCCGGGCTCAGATATAACACCTCGACAAGAGTTCAATGATTTGTGGGGAGTAACAGTTAAAGGGGAGTCTATAAATGTTTTAGCCAACAAGAAAGATTTTGATTGTACAGCAGATACAGTTTCTATCAATAAGTCGCCAGAACGTAATTTCTTGACAGATTTCGGGTCTCCACCTATTCCTTTAAGAGCTTTTTGTAATGCAAAGGGAGACTTCCGCGACATTTCGTTACTGGGTAATGATAAAATTAAAAACCGAGAATGTAAAGCAATATTGTCAACGTTGATATTGGGTAATTCAAGGCCATTACCCGGGCACAGCATATACGGATCCATAAATGCGTAACAAACTTCATTCTGGAGTGCCTCCACCCACCACTGAGTGCAACAAGGGAGGCAGTGTGCCAGGCAACTGACATTAGTCAGGCACGGCGCTTACCTGGAGTACACCCAGAATATAGTGCTACAGCATCAAGGCGAGGATCCAACGGGTAAACCCGCCACCCCTTATCTGCAGCACTAACCCTACAGCAATGTCTCTCCGGGGACACCGAAGAGAGGTATCACCAGCCGATTGACAGGAGCGGGCTCACTCCTGCCACCCGTCTACAGCGAAGCGTGGGCCAAAGGGAACGCAAAGGTATCCCCAGGACACCATTTTCCTCCTTACGGGGACGCCGCACACGGCAAACATGCGGGTTGGATAACCAACAGTGTTAGTCAAAAAATAAGTAATACGATTATTCAAATTAAAAGTCGAATAAATTAAGAATTAAATTAAACTAATTAAACTCAATCAAAATGAACACAAAAATATGTTATTAATAACGAATAAGGATTTATCTAATATAAACAAAATGAATACTTGTATACATGTACATTTTGAAAAAATTTGTTCTGTAGTCTAGACGGGAAATGAATGAATGAAAGAATGAATTAAATGACAAGACGAAGGGTCGAAAATAGAGAAGGATCACTAGGGTACCACAAGGTCGTGACACCCGTGTTTACCAAAGACAGTAAACCCCTTGGGAAAAGGGAAGGATCACTAGGGTACCCCGGGTTTGTGAAGCCCGTACTCACCTAAAGAAGGTGAGGCCCCTGAGGGGACAGTAGTGGCAAAAAATCCTAAATACACTCCTTTTTTTGGTCTAATTTTTGAGTTTGACGTAATTTTTTCTGTATGAAATTAACGTACTATCTTAAATGTTGCTATTGTTCCTAATGTATTTTTTAATGCTCATTTCAAATCCATTACTAGTTCTTTTCACCATCGCATGTATTTTTTACTGTACAGATGCCTGAACATAAGGTTGAATAGTATGTATAAAATAAGGCATCATAGAAATACAACATACAGTAGAACGTCGTATATCCGGAGCGTCAGATATCTGGACCAAAGTCCGGATACATTGTCGAACGGTGTAATGCTCAACAGTTGTTTCACGTGAGGCCAAAAGTGACTGGAAAACTCAAGGTGAGAGATATTTGGGGAATTTCTGTTGTGTGATTTGGTAAACATCTGTGTGGAATATTAGGTCAGTTTTTTCCAAGTGGAGGGGGAGTATACATGCTCTTTTTTTGAGTTGTGAACTGCTATGACTTCGAATTCAAAACGGAAACGCAATGTCTTCCGTTTTGAAGAGAGACATGTAGACAAGACTTGAAATATTGAGCCTCCTCGCGAAGGGAGAAAGTGGAAGGTCTCTAGCACAGTTTTATAATATTGATAAGTTAACAATTTCTAACATAGAAAAAGCCTAGAAACCATCTTAAATCTTGCTTCGAAACTTGACTCAGAAGATGACGTGAAGAAAAGGAAAACCACGAGGGGAAGCAAAAGATGTTCTTGATCATGCAGTCTGCTTGTGGTTTTCACAAGGAAGGAGCAAAAGGGACCCGATATCGGGCCCTCTGTTGACTGAAAAAGCGCTAGAACTTAATGAGAAATTAGGCGGTTCGTTAAACTAGTTGGTTAAAGAACTTTAAATCGCGCCACGGGATACGGGAACGCAGATTGAAGGCGAATCATTGTCTGGCGATAGGTATTCTGCCCACAAGTTTAAGGCAACATTTTTGCAGCTTGTGGAAGAAGAAGGTTAGTCCAGAGACGACGTTCGCAAGGTTGCAACATTTTGCACCTATTTTGCTATTTCTTCAAGCACGTTTTCCGCGTGTAATGTTTTTTAATATTCTTATAGTTTTCGGTTTCATATACTGCATGGATCACATTCGGTGCTCGGTTATCCGAACAATCGCGTATTAGAACGGTGACCAGTCCCAATTGATTCGGATAAAAAACGTTTTATTGTATACATAGTAGAATAACACAAAATTTTACAAGCATGGTACTTTTAAAAGGGCCTTAGAAAATTACATGATGGTGAATATTTTAGCATCGATATTTAATGGGCCAGTCCTTTGCTTTAATTAAGGTTCAACATCTATTAGGCATGAAATGCATTGATGTCGTAAGAAATTCTTTCGTTACAACATATAGTTGAAAGAAATATTAAAACTTCAAAGAAACTTAAGTTGATTGAAAGTTTTTACTATGAAATATCATAACCAATGTTATACCATAGGTTATCTATCGGATAAAGTTCCGAAGACTGTGCCGGCTAAGTCGTTTTGCTTACAGTACTGACTTCCAACCCATTTTTGAAATACTTTTGCAAGGTGACATGGAGCATTATCGTCCTGAGAAAAATCCAGGAATCCAAAAAGATCCCCAGTGCTGGTAGGAATTTGTTTTGTAGTACTGGGGTTACTTGGGTATTATATCACAACCTATTGCAGACATTGTATGAAACAAAGTACATGATTGCCAATTCAGTACATTCAGCACACGATTTTGTACAATTCAGTACGAAATCGTGGTTGCCAACTTGGCGAGTTGTCGCAACGAACACCAATGTTCAAGATAATACGCAAGTACCGTTCTTTGTAGTATTCCCTTGTTTTTCCTGTTCTTCTCACTAATTTGATATCGGACTAATATCCGTTTTTTGGTGGGATTTTGAATGAGTGAGTGAGTGAGTGTAGGGTTTAATGGCGCAAGAGCCTATTTCGGCTAAGCTGCGCCAATCAATTGTTAAAATATTAAAAATCATTAAAAATACTCACATATAAAAGTTCACACATATATGCAGCAAACAGATTTTGGTGGGGGATGCCCCACCAAGTCAAATAAGGTTAAAATAATTCAAAGAAAAAAATATTTTTATATCTAGGTAAAAGTATTTATATAACAAGATTTTGGTGGGGATAACCCCCACTAAGTATGATTGAATAATTTCACTTTCTGTTTTTCGTCGGGGTTAATAATTTCCTTTCAGTTTTTTCTTCACGCTTTCTTGGAGTAATAACGTGTAAAAATTCCTCCTGTCTCCAGCACTCATTTTTCCAGTACTCTTCCGACAAGTATTTTATTGTATTCTTTTTCGGTGTTTCCACCTCTTCTTCTACGTCATACATAATCATGTCCTCATCTGAGGTGTCCTGAATAGGTGAACTTTTTCTCGGTTTATGGGGTGCCATTTTTATCTCTATTTTTGGTTTTCCAGTGTTAGATATGTTTTTGGTAGGAAGCTTTTTTTTACGACGTTTTGAAACCTGAGATACAGAAGTTGTATCTGTTGATGCTAAGCTATTGGATTCTGAGGTAGCAGCTATGGTACTAGATGTTGTACAGGTGGGATTTTCATCAACAACAGAAGAAGGTTGAATAGTTGATTTGGAAGAGGATTCAATAGGTGAAAACATATTATTGGTGGTGGAAAGTACAGGTTCCGACACTGTATCTGCTATTGAAGAGGCGGCAGGCAAGAGGTTTGTTTGGGTTGACGATGATGAGGATATTGATGTATTTTGTTTCAAGAGGGATGAAGTTGGTTGAAGTAATTTTATAGGTGGACAAATTATTTTTGTTATATTTTCATCCGTTTGTGTGGAATTGCTAACAGTTATGGATTTGGCAGCTTGAGCGTAGGTTTGAGATGGTTGTGGGGCTATTAATTTTCGGGCTTCTGCATATGATATATTTTTATTAGATTTAATGGTTTGTATTTCTTTTTCGATCTTCCATTTAGGGCACAGTTTTGAATCGGAGGAATGAGGCTGTGAACAATTAACGCATTTCTGCTCCAGACTGCAATCTGTGGAAGGATGTCCAACAGTTGCACATCTAGAGCACGTCAATTGCCCACGGCAGGAAGTTTGTGAGTGTCCGAACCTCTGACACTTAAAACAGCGCAGAGGATTCGGAATATATGGACGGATTTTACAATTCAAATAACCAGCTTTAATAGTTTTGGGTAGAGAGGGGCTGCTGAAAGTTAAAATTATATGTTTTGTAGGGATAATTGCAGTATCTTTTTTAATTGTTATTCTCCTGACCTGAACTACACCCTGATTGGAGAATCCATTGAGGATTTCCGAATCAGGTGTGGTCAACAGGTCAGTTTCAGATATGACACCCCTCGGCAAGAGTTGAGAGATTTATGAGGACTTATTGAAACAGGTGAATCTAGAAAAGTTTTCGCGAGAAGAAAAGATTTGGTTTGTATGGCAGAGAGTGTTTCAATTAGTAAATCACCGGATCGTAGACGTTTTACTGATTTAGGTTCACCACCTATTCCTATTAAAGCTTTATTAATAGCAAATGGCGATTTTGATATCATACCGTTGTTTGGCAAAGAGATAAATAAAAATCGAGAGCGTACAGCAATTTCGTCAATTGTAATGTTGGGTAAAACAAGGCCTTTACCCGGGCACATCAGAATTGGATCCATAGGCGCGTGAAAAACTTCGTTCTGGCGTGGCTCCACCCACCACGGAGTCCAACAAGGGAGGCAGTGTGCCGGTCAACTGACATTTGTCAGGCTCGACGCTTACCTGGAGTACACCCAGAATATAGTGCTACAGCATCAGGGCGAGGATCCAACGGGTAAACCTGCCACCCCTTATCTGCAGCACTAACCCTAAAGCAATGTCTCTCCGGGGGCACCGAAGAGAGGTACCACCAGCCGATTGACAGGAGCGGGCTCACTCCTGCCACCCGTCTACAGCGAAGCGTGGGCCAAAGGGTACGCAAAAGGTATCCCCAGGACACCATTTTCCTCCTTACGGGATGCCGCACACGGCAAACATGCGGGTCGGAAAACCAACGGTGTTAGTCGAAAACGAATAAATCAACATAAGCAAAATATTTATATAAACTGAAGAAAAAAAAGACACTAAATTAACGCAATACAAAATGTAAACAAAAATATGTTAATAATGGATAAGTAATCAAATTAAATAAATATATATATATATTTCAAATAAGTACATTTAATATCGTTTAATCTGTGATCTAGACGTGAAAAGAAGAAAAAGAAAAATTGAATGATAGAAAGAGGGTCGAAAAAAGAGAAGGATCACTAGGGTACCCCGGGGTCGTAAATCCCGTGTTTACCAAAGACAGTAAACCCCTTGGGAAAAGGAAAATATCACTAGGGTACCTCGGAATTGTGACACCCGTACTCACCTAAAGAAGGCGAGCCCCCGAGGGGGTGGGATTTTGAAATTGCTCTCTCTAAACAAGGCTTTTGGCTACCATTAGTAAGTAGTGTTATATTGTGACGTTATCACTCCAAATTCGAGAACATTTCCCAAAAGTTCCGAAGCAATCCTATATACCCGAATAGTGGCGTGAACAAGGGGGTGAAAGTCTCCGTTTCCGGAACCTTCATAGCCCATAGTTTGTTTTTGGATTGATTGTAATCTTCTAATTATTTATTCAGCAATTAATTTTTTACTGATTTTGTTCCCGAAAATCGACAAAATCAAAACTATGTTGGTCGGCGTATAGGAACATGATACAAAATGGAACTTTCAAGCCTCCACCTGAAAAATTCCTGTGTGTGCCCCTGTACCCGAGTTTTATTAAGATAATTATGCAAGTAAATAGATTTTTTTTTGTGCATAGTGTGACGTCTGCTCAATAGCAGAACTCTCCCCATCTATTCGTGTCAAGATTGAAGCGTCGAGGGTCAAGTTGTCCTGTTCAGATGGAATATTGTGTCTCGAAAAAAAGAAAAGGCACCGGCGGCTGTTAGTTAATATATGTTATGCCCCAGGCGAAAGGAAATGTCTTGAAGAATGTCTTTGATATCATCACACCTTTCTCTTTTTCCGTCCTACCGACGATTGCTAGTCAAAACGTTCAATAAGAAGGAAGCTGCTAGAAATAACCTCTTTGTGCTGGGTCCCCCTCGCACATATAGGACGCAGTCGATATGAATAGAGAAAACTGACGGCAAGGCGAGACAAAGACAAAGTGAAATGTGTGCTCAGTGAAAATGTGTGCCTCCAGATGTTGGAGACAAGTTCGTTTCGTAGTGATTAAACGCGCCTGCTGATTGTTCCCACGCATCTATGGAATGGGACTACTATGAGGAGTGCCGGGTGCAAATGTGTTACACCCGTCAATGAGAGGTGACTGGGGCGTGAAAGTGACCAGCCCATGGAGGTTAAAGGATCGGCTCGGAAATGGAGAGGAACCTCAATCTCCATAAATTAACTGAATATCCCCCCCCCGCTCTTCAAATTTTGAGTTTGCGGAAGCAGCCGCACTCAAGGACTTAACGGATGAATTTTGCTGGCTAATGAACCTTGTCTAATGCAGAAATGCGTATAGCCAGAGTCAGCGGCGTAATGGCTGGCATGCAAGAACTGCAATTGAAACAGAACTTGTTCATAGAAGTTCTACTTTGTAAAGAACAACATTGAGGCGAAACCGAATGACTTTCAATCATATTTCCGGTGTAATATTAGTGTATGGGAAAACATCGAAATTCAACTGATTTTTTCAAACTTCTTATGCAAGTTTTTGAAACTAACTTTATGGATAGAAGATTATCTGTAAATTTCAGAATCAGGGTTTTATGTTATATATCTCCGTATCTTTTCTAAAATACCCTGGTGATTTTGCATTGGAGATCTTGCTATAAATGGGAAGAGGAAAGGGCACTAATGACTGTACCCCCCATAGTAAGCCTTAGGGTAGAGCTTGTCCATAGCGTAACCTGTAATGTGTGGCATTTTAATATATTGAATTTATTTTTGCTTTATTTAATGTTTCTTTTGGCTGGATGTGTGACTTTTGACACTACCAAGTCACGATGTTACAACAGTGATTTCTGAAAGTTTTATTATTTTTACTTTAGTGACGATGATGGCATCACCTGCTCTTGTGCGTGTCATCAGATAAGAGAAAAGTAAGTTTACTTTTAAGGTCCAATATTATTCTTCATGATTCTTATTAGTTCGTGAATGTATGCTTAAAACTGTTTTATAATTTTACAGCAACCAAATCAAATGCTGCTTATGCATTCCTCCGAATAATAACAGGTATTTTTTTTTCCTTTTCTGATTGTTTAATTGTGTTATGAGTTACTATTTATGTAAAAGAAAATATATACGTAGAAGTTTCAAAAAATAAGGTAACAATCCAATTCAGAGAAAACGTTTATTTAGGAAAATATAGGTACATATGCGTCTTTGCTTTTTTGACATGGTATATATTACTGCTCGGCACAGTCACCCTACTTATCGAGGTATTTGTTCCCTCAGTATGCCAAACCGTAGAAACCAGTATTAAGGTTTTGTAACCATGTCTATATTAGAGGACAGGATTTTAGAACCGATGCTGACATTCAACAAGCATTTCTTTAAAGGGCCGAATAGATGGATCACCCTCTTTATATTCTCAATCTCGCAGCAAGAGAAACCCTTTGTTAAATTACGTGCACCAAAATCCCTCCCGTCTTCGTGACATAACACTAGTTACCGTACACGTCTACCAATTGTCGATGCATTTCAGCTTAAGAAGTTTTCTTTAAACGCAAAAAATATTGTGTCGTTCAATTTCAATTGTTTAGTTTCAACACAGTCATCTGCTAAGATTTAGTCACTTTTCTGAAGAATCACTTTCATTTACAGGCACCATTTAAATGCTGTGATCGACTTCGATATATTTAGAGGGATTTTTATTCATACGGCTAATTTGCACACCCCTCAGATCTCCTGTTACCTAACTTTTTGAAACCTCTGTGTATTTATTTACCTATTCGAGTTATAAGTTCCAATACAAAAATTTGCGATGTTCTGCTTTGATTCAAACGCAGCAGACGATTTTAAACTTCGTCGTTAAAAATCGTCTGCAATATTGTTTTGCAAAATTACACTTTTCGATACTTTTTAAAAGAATTAATTTTATAATTTTCGATATTTCGCAAAATTTTACTTTAACATGCAGTTTGATTAGTTGGATGTAATTCTCACTAAGTGGACCCTTCGTACATATTATGAGTTTAAAGTGCAAAATTGCCCACTTATTTGGATCTCTTTGTTTGTTTTTGCCCTTTTCCCGAGTTTGATAAGCTCACCAATTGGTGTTACCGAGTTCATTTCTCTTGTGTTGATTATAGGTTGCAAGGTTACATGTTGATAAATTCTGTTTTCCAAAACAAAACTTTAAAGGATGACATTTGGTACAATTGTAAGAATGTAACGGTACCTTTTTAGAATTGCGTAAATTCCCAGAGTCGTATCTTAGCATTGGAGCTTGCCATATGAATGAGAGAATTTTAAAATGGCTGAAAAAATGATTCTAAGAGCATGGACACATGCACATGAAAGGAACACTAGTTAAGAGTTTAAAATTAACTACAATAACGTAGTTTATAAATTTTAATAAAATTATAACTATCCAAATGGTTTGAGAGTATGACAACAAACGGTTAGGCTTAGAATAGTGGCAAGTGGTGAAATATAAAACGAAGCTCATGGTAGCCATTTCAGCGCTAACGGCGAGTGCGAAATCGAGTTTGCTAATTAGGCGAGTTATCAAGAGAGTTGTCAAGGTTGCGATACTGACGTAATACGGGCGGAGAGTGAAGGAGTGATATTTTTGTTCCTTATTGCGAAATTGGCTATACATCGAATGTGCACAGCTAACGGATCAGTGTCTAATTTTGATCCCTTTTGATCATTTAAACTGCATCGATTTTATCTTGTTATAAGGGGCATTTCCCTTTCCCTTTTTTTTACTTTTAAAGTAATTTGCACCGTTAATATTAAACTTTAAGAATCGTGTAAAAAATGCGTGAAAGGCTTCATTTTTTATTTTTTATTGCATTGCTAGTATAGTGCGAAATAGTTACCTTCTTGCATCCTTATAATGAGTACCGTTTTCTTAATACTGTTTCAACAACGTCAACGTTTAAGATAACTCGCCAAGTTGGCAACTCCTATTTTGCAAGTGTTGTATGCACTGAATTGGCAACCACGTGCTTCGTTTCATTTAATGTTTCGATATGCAAGTAACCAGAAAACTATCTGAATGTATTGAATATTGTTTTATTCTGTATAACTTTACACTGAGGGCATTCCTAGATTAATCCACCGCTTAGCGACAAGGACACGTTTAACTCGCCAAGCTGGTAACATTTTTTGCGTTTCCTTCCAAAGGGAAAAATAAATCCTTATTGGACAGTTTTTTCCTCCAATTGAAAATAACCGAATATATAATGACAGATTCGACGGCTGAACGAGTTACTGATTCTATCAGTATTTGTTTTTTACTGAATGAATTAAGTAAAAAATGCTTGTGTGTGTCTGTGAGTTGTGTATAAATGGATGTATTAGGAGTACCATACTTATGTGGAAACCACCCATTAAATGACAATGTAACATTTCAATATTTTTAATATTTAATATTGGTTTTGAATTGGGCCTTTGTTGGTTGCATATTATTGGTAACCTGCTCTTGAGTTACATAATTTTTAACAGATTAAAAATTAATACTACTTTTCCCTTCCTTTTTAGTGAATCCAACGAAAAAACGAAATGCAGCTGTAAATGCCACGATTTCAGGTAAGTGCAAGAGCTTTCTCTTTGATAATAACTTGAAATATAAATAGAACAGACAGAGGTGTAGATTATGTACAGGAGGAAACATATTTAAGTACTTATATCCGTTGTTGGAATCATAGACTGCTTTTCCGAAAAGCTCAAAATGAAAAAAAAAATCGGGGAAATACATCGCTTGATTGATATGTATAGACTACATAGGGATTGATTAAATTGCATTAAATTTTGAGTTAAAATTTAAAACTAGCCCTGATTATGCAATGTGCCCACTGAAGTCCGTTATCACCCAAATTAGTTTATGAACTGCTAGAACTATAGTCATAAAACGAAAGTCCAGATTTAATAAAATTGTCATGCGCTGCACAATAACACAGTTTGCAGCGCCACCTGATAGATAAATTTAGAGTTAGTGTTCTTTCTTATATCATAGACAGTAGGAAATACATGAAAAAATCGATTACAAAATTGTTCAGCATCATCGATTTTGTAATAGAAGACCTTTTCCGTAAAGTTCTGTTTTTAACAGAAGACATACGAACCAAATAAATATGCATCATAACTGGTAAAATTGCAACGCGATATAAAGCGGAAGAGAAAACATAGTAGTGAAGCGATTGAAAAAGACGCGTAATGCGACCCACTGACCTCGACTCGACAGAACAAGAAGAGTAGGACAGCGAGGGCAACCAGAAGACGTAGACCAGTGATTCCCAAAGTGGTCTATATAGACCTCCAGGGGTCTATGACGACTTGTAAGTGGTTTACGAAATCAAGAAAATAATTTGGGGGTCCATGAGGTGTAAATGGACATGTAAGACAGTTCTCATTTAATCAGATTGTGATTTTAATTTTAAAGTCTACCAAATGAAAACCAGATTTTACCTATTTAACACATTTATTTACTACATTTAATGAGGCTAATTTGTGGTTATGGGGCAGCATAGATTTTATTAAAACAAGGACCATCATTTCAGCTTTTTTTTTGCCAGAATAAGGCAAAAAATGTAATATTGGATGTAGCGAATTTTTTTACTTTCTCAATTGGTCCTACACAATCTGCCAGGAACTGACGTTTTAACCCACGTTCAACATTTAAATTCCCTTCATTCAGATTTTGAAACTGTGTTTGAGAACGCATTTACTTGGTAATTACCACAGAAGACAATGAATTCCTGTGGTCACATTGAAAAAAAAAGTCATATTACATGAGGAACTGGTTGAAATAGGAAGTAACGGAGATCTTAAAGTAAAGTTTAGAAACAGATGTCAGCAATTTTGGCTCTAAAGAGACATGCCTGTTTTTATCTCGAATTATAGAGTATTGGAGAAAGTTTTTAATTGTTTTTCCTAGTGAAAAGGAGTTTAAGAGCGATTGTCAGCTGGACACTACTAATAGAGGAAATTTTGGGCTAAACCTGACAAGATTGATGACAACTGTTGAAAATTTGTTATTCAATCACCAGATTCATCCCTATCCTTATAAACATTTGTTTTTAATCAGTTATTTTATGCATCACTTAAATTGTAAATTAATTAACATTTGTTTCTTAAGTTTCACTGTTTCCCAACTTCATTTCAATTGGAAATTTAAATCTTTTAATTTAAATAGCTCTGTACCAGCTGTCATAAACACATTTAAGTTAATAAATTTTCAAAAATTCTATATTACATAAGCAGGGATCTACCCCAAACCGAAAACATGGCAAGGGGTCTATGAGACAAAGTTTGGGAACCTCTGACGTAGACGCATTAACGTTTGCCTCCATCCTCCAGAACAGCACAAAAGAAAAACCCACTTTTAGAGAATATTGAATGAACTAGGTGCTCATCCTTACTGCCCGACATCTGTGCATACACTAATGGTAGACAAGGATCAGAGACGCTATGATTGGTGCAACTTCATTATGAACAATGCGTGGGGGTTTAGCGAATGTTTCTTGCATGGATGGATGAGGCATTCTTTGAGCCTCATCCATCCATGTTATGATTTCTGTTCCCTGAATAATAGATGTGCTGTTGGAGTTCGACATCAAGCTCGCTGGTCGATAAATATGTGGTGTGGAATATTCTGCACCTGATTGATTGGCCCAGTATTTTACGAGGGGACGTAATGAAACCCGATACTTGTCATTACAAAGGACTTACTATACCTCTTTATTAGTCTTTAAGTGACCTCCAGACTTTATGGTTCCAACAAGACAGCGCCCCACCGTTTTTGGTATTATGTATTATACAGTTCATTCAAAACACTTTGCAGCAATGAATCACCAGGTATTGTGGATGTATTAACCGTTTGAGTATCAGGAGGTATTGAAAAAACACTGTCGAATAATCTCAAACAGCACAACAGCGCTTTCTCAGAATGAGTATGAAAAGACCCAAGCAGCACGATAGCACTTGTTTTATTTTTTGTCGAGAAATACCAAGCGGCGCGATGGCACTTTGTTCATTTTATCATTTTACACGAGAGGTTCCCAAACTTTTTTGTCTCATAGACCCCTTGCCATGTTTTTCGATATCGGGTAGACCCCTGCTTATCTAATATTGAATTTTTGCAAATTTATCAACTTAAATATCTTTTTGACAGCTGATACGATTACTTTAAAACAATTAAATTTATAATTGTAGTGAAGCATAGCTTTTAAAACTTAAGAAACACATGTTAATGAATTGAATTAAAATTAAAATAAAACAAAATAACTGTTACATAAAATAATTGAACAAACAAGTGCTTTTAAAGCAAGGAATGAATCTGGTGCTTTAATAACAAATTTTCAACATTTAATATATACAATCTAGTCAGATTCACCCCTAAATATCCTTTGTTAGTATATATATAAGTGTCCAGTTTTTTCTTTCTTTTTTAGTTTTTGAAATTGACAAACTTACTGAAACTACCACTTACTAGGAAAATCAATAAAAGTTTTTTCTCGGTATCTCATAATTTGTGACAAATAACAGGTTTTTTAAAGTTAAAAGGAAGTTTAGAAACGGATGTCAGCAATTTTAAGATTTTCATTAGGGCCTATTCTGATCAGCTCCAATTTTAATATAACATATTTTTTCAATGTGACTATACTAATTCATTGTCTACTGTGGAATTACTATAAAAAAGCAATCTCAAATCTAGCTTTAAAATCTGAGTAAATGGTACTTAAATGTTTAATGTAGGTTAAAATTTTCTGACAGAGATTGTCTGACAAATTGAGAAAATTCGCGACATCCAATATTATACTTCTTTAGCTTGATTCTGGAAAGAAATGTTGAAATCACCCTTGTCTTGATGAAATGTATGCTGTCATCTAGTAACCATAAATTAACTTCACTAAATTTAGTAAATAATTCTGTTAAATAAGTAAAATCTAATTTCCACTAGATCAAATTTTTTTTTAAAGATTAAAGTCACGTTTTGGTTTAATGAGAGCCACTATCATAGACCCCCATTCACATCTCATGGACCCCCAAATTATTTTTTCGCTGGCGTGGACCCCTTGTAGGTCGTCATAGACCACTTTGTTAATCACTGTTTTACACCGATAAATCCCAATCGGAGCAATAGCGCTTGTATTTTTAAGGTAACGTTATTCTCGTCGTCTTCTCATTACTTCATCACATTTATTGCGTTTTGTTAAGGTATCCGACTACTTACGACTTTTTTTGTTGTTGTTGAAAAAATAGATATGGGGATTTTCTGCGGTTTTTAGATTTGTCTAGTATATTTTAAGAAAAATATGCTAAAATTAAGAAGACAAAAAGAAATTATAACTAAAATGGGGAAAAAACTGATGAAAGTTCACAAAAAATAACCTAAACGAGGCCCAATCTATACCAAAAGTTTATGGACAAATTTTCAATTCTGATGTGTTGCTATGTTATTCATTTTTGAAATAACCTTCAGGATCAGAGAGATTTTAATTTTTACAAAAACTACAGCACTTGAAGCGATTTCCTATAATAACTAAGATAAAAAAAACAGTGATTATATTAACATAAGGAACTGTACATTTTGTAATAAAACAGTGATTGCTAAATCTGAAGGTTAAAAAGCTTCTACTATTATACAGAACATACACAAAACTAACTTTTTTAGCAATCGATGCCCCCGATTGAGCATTTTCGAAAAAACACGTTTTGAGTAAAATGCATTTTAAAGTATGACATCTGCTTTTACTAAAACACTTTTAGTTTTTTGTTCAAGTGAACGGAAAAAAATAAATTTCGTATTTTTATGAAGCTCATAAAATGGCTTATACAATAAAATCATAAACACACGGAGAAAAAAGAAATACTCAAAACTGAGCACATGGACTTACTCATTCTGAAATGAGTTTGTTTATATCAGATTTGAACGCCTGCCTTTTCAAATATGAAACATTACATGTACTCAAAATTTCAAAAAATGGTTAATTAACACTATCAAACAAATTAAAAAAGATATTCAGGATTAAAGAAGTTTTTTTAATATACTGGCTACATATTTTAAAGATAGGGGTCCAACAACAAATTTAGTTCTCATAAATCTTCCGAACTATTTTTCCTTTCTACCACGCTACCCGCGGACGAACACATGAGTACTATATTGTTTTGATTTTGTTATGACTTCAAATCAAAACAGTCTTTTTCTTGACTTTAGAATTAAAGTTTTCACCTATTTTGTTTTAAAAAAGTATGTGCCTTGTTTTTAATATAAGGCTTTTATAGGAATTTAGCGAAAAAATGTGAAAAACTTTTTTTTGACGGATTACTTGAAAAAAACAAATTTAAGCTATGTGACTACCTTCGGAGCATTTTATTGAAACAAATTTTCAACTAAAAAAACACTTTTTTCTTTAAAAAGGATGTGTATAGAACTAGGAATTAAGGTTAAAGTGTAGTATGGGGGGGAGAGGGCCTTGGCGATGTCAAATTTTTTTGGTGACCAAAATCGATCGCCAAGCTACTTCACTTAGCGATAGGTTTCCCGAAGCCAGAATGAATTCATCTCACCATAATATCTATATAAAAATCCAAAGAAAAATCGCCAAATCGAAAGGCCCTATATTACACTTCAGTCAGGAATTAAAATACAATTCCACAAAATTTTAAATTATTTTGGATAGATTGGGAATTTTTAGTGAAAAATTGCAGTTACAGTAAACCTTGTATTGAAAATTCTAATTAATATATTCAAATAATATTAAAACTGCACAAAAATAACAACATTATCTGTGCCTAGAGCGATAAAATTTATAATATTTTTTGAAATTTGTCAATTCTTTTAAAAAACATGTTTTTTTCTCACAAATTGTATGTGCAATAAAATGCATAAATACATACATAGAGATTATAATCTATAATACAAATAAAAATTTTCTGAAAATTTCAATTCAATATCTTAAAAAGAAATCCATTTGTGAACTTTACTGTGAAGCCAAAAAACATAGTTTCTCAGACAATGCTTTTAAAGATTTAAATACAATATGAAAAATATTCTACTCGTTGTACATTTCTTAAACTCACCATATTTATAGCTCAAACTCTTTAGCTTCATGTTTAACTAATTTTTTAACCCTTTTGCTGTTTTCTGGAGAGTTTTATAGATTATAAAAATTTTTGAGTTTAGTAAAATTTTCATGAAAAATAGCAATGAGGATCTTTTACACAAATTCTAATGAATGTATTCAAATAATATTTACACAGCACATAAATAATGGAACATCTTTATATGTATTAGGAATTAAAAGTTTTTTAAATATGCCAAATTTTATGCAAAAACTCGATTTTTTAAAAAATTAATGATTTTTTTTCATTTAAATGCAATGAAGTACATAAATGCAGTGATCCCCAAAAGTGTTCGTACACTTCCAGTTTCCTATAAAATTTAATGATTTCGACTAATAAAAATTAATGTATAGAAATTGTAATTTTTTTATGATATCTGCAACTTGTTCTTAATGGAATGACATAATTATTTTTTTAAAAATAGTATAACTATTAATTTTAAAAATTAATAATCAAAAAGCTACTGAAAAATTACGCTACAAAAGTATTCGTACACTTAACAAAAATCTCAACATAGCTTTAAATATTGTATTTCTTTCTTAATTTAGAACTTAGTAGGATATCTTTTAGTGTCCACAACAACTTTTAAACATCTTGGTATAGATTTAATCAGTTTTTTGTAATTTCTGCATCGATTTACCTCCATGCTTCTGTGATTATTGTTTTTACTTCCCATTATGTGTTTATATGTCATGTTTTCTTTTTATTTTAAATCTAGTTCTCCCCAAATATGCTCTGATGGGCTAAATAAATTGATTGAGGAGGTTTGGGGCTAAATAAATTGATTTGGGGTAGTTATAAAAACACCAGCGGTGTACATTGAGAGCATCATTATCCT
This sequence comes from Trichonephila clavata, assembly GCA_019973975.1. Classification (NCBI taxonomy): domain Eukaryota; kingdom Metazoa; phylum Arthropoda; class Arachnida; order Araneae; family Nephilidae; genus Trichonephila; species Trichonephila clavata. The sequence goes on along the minus strand of BMAO01024968.1, from coordinate 19,694 downwards.
GTTAAAAAATGAAGTCATATTCAATATCAAATTTTGGACAGACAATTTAAAATTTCTCTTTAAAATATTTAACTAGAGCTCATGATTCTCAATACCATCAAAAATTACCTAATTCTGTAGTTGATTTATGCCCCCATACAAGAACACTTCCACTTCCATGGTTCATTCATCCTACTAGATTCTTGTGACTAAGTTTCAGAAAATTCAAAATTGTCAGGAAAGTGATTGGGATGACAGAAAATTCAACATTTTTGGTTCTGATGGGCATATAATAGTTTTAAAGGAAAAAATGAGGCATTTAATTCCGTGAATTTATGTGGAACAAGAGCTCCTCCAACTCCATGCTTTAACACAGAGGTGTTCTTGCAGGGGAGGGTGGGTGTAAATAGGCTTCAGGATTAGGTAATTTGGTATTTTTTTATGGTATTTAGAATCATGAGCTCTATTTAAATATTTTAAAGATAAATTTTAAATTATCCTCTCAAAATTTGGATATTTTAGACGACTTCATTTTTTAACAGGATAATGACGCCAGGCGAACTGCTCTCAACGTACACTGCTGGTGTCTCTAAAACTGTACCCAAAATTTTGAAAACACTTCCTCAATCAATTTATTTAGCCCAGCAGAGTATATTTGGGAAGAACTAGATTTAAAGTAAAAAGAAAACACATTACATATAAACACATAATGGGAAATAAAAACAATAATCACTGAAGCATGGAGGTAAATCCATGCAGAAATTACAAAAAACTGATTAAATTTAAAGACATTTAAGACAAGATATTTAAAAGTTGTTGTGGACACTAAAAGATATCCTACTAAGTTCTAAATTAAGAAAGAAATACAATATTTATATATATATATATATAGCTATGTTGAGATTTTTGTTAAGTGTACGAAGACTTTAGTGGCGTAATTTTTCAGTAGCTTTTTGGTTATTAATTTTCAAAAATAATAGTTATACTATTTTTAAAAAAAATAATTATGTCATTCCGCCAAGAACAAGTTGCAGATATAAAAAAATTACAATTCCAAAATATTAATTTTTATTAGTCGGAAACAATAAATCTTATATGAAATTGCAAGTGTACGAACACTTTTTGGGTCCACTGTATATACACAGAGATTAGATTTTGATTCATAACACAGATACAACTAAATAAAACATGTTCTAAAAATTTTAATTCAATATCTTAAAAATATTTTGTGTAGGGATCAGCATCTGGTTTTGTTAACTCCAATTCCAGTTTACTAATTATGCTATAAATTTGCTTCTAGATATCGTAGAAACAAAAATGGAGTGTTTTATGGAATCTGAAATGTATTGGCTATAAAATAAAAACACAAAAGTAATTTTGAAAATTTTCACCAAAACTGCGAATTTTGGGTAGTCACATATCTTAATGAAATTTACTTGATTCATAATAAGTCATATTGTTTGATTTTTTGGGCACTTGCTTATAGGCAAATAATAATTTAAGTCTTCCTTTGCAACATTGGAATAATTTTAGTTTTATTTTCATATTGAACTTTAAAATGGCTATTTCAAGAATACCTTTATTGTGACTATAGTGTTTTGTTTATTTGGATGAAAATAAATGAAGTATATATATCAGATTTTTTGTATTTAACCCAATATAAATATATTTTATACTTTTTCTCATTAAAGAAAGGTAGAGAAAAATTATATTCTTACCGTAAAATCATTCATACCATCGTATAACACGCACTTATACTTTCAAGTAGCAATTTTTAATTTCTATGTTTATTTGCTGTATAATGTGCACCCCCTTTTTCATGAAGAAACCTGAGATATATGTGAGCCATGCTCTTAAAGTTTGAAAGTCATTTATTCTAAGCTTTAGTAAAAAATAGTATACATCTAGAAGTGCAACCTTTTAAGTTCATAAGGAACGCCATTTCTTTTAAATGAACAACATTTCAATCTATGTAGAAATCTAATTTTTTCCCTATGCTCACGTTTTTTTCAAGCTTTCATTTTTATACCTGGCATGTAACATGCACACGTTAAATTCAATCTTATTTTTTGTTAAAAGTGTACATCATACGCCAAATTTTACAATGCATATTACCACAACAAGGACAATGTTCAAGATAACTTGTTAAGTTGGTGACCCTGATTTTGCATGAGTCGTATGCGCCAGATTGACAACCATGTGTTTATTACATGTAATTTCGACAATATGGTTGCAAAAATATGTAAGTACCAAAAATTAATACGGCTTGGGTACAAAACTCCTATTTGCAGGTATGTTGTACACAAGTGGGAAAAACATAAGAAATCTTGGTACTTATGTATTATCGCAACCAACTGGCGACATATATGAAATGAAACACCTGTCTGCCAATTCAGCACATACAACTCACAGGAAATTGGAGGATACTTGCATATTATCGCGAATTCTAAATAACTCGCTGAGTTGGCCACCCTGATTTCCTATGTGTGGTACATGCTGAATTGGCAACCAAGGGCTTAATTTCATATAATGTTACCAATAGGTTGCAATAAGACACAAGTACCAATGGGGGTTGCTAACTAGGCAAGTTATTATTAGATTTGTGGCATTTGTTGTGATAATACCTAAGTGCTGAAATCAGTAGTCTGACACACATGAAGACCCAAAAATTTAAAATATAGTTTTAAAAAACACTCTTTTATCGAACTAAAATCTCAATATAAGAATAAAATGATTAACGAGAGAATTAATGTCATTGTGGTAAAAGCGTGTGGGCCTTTGTACTACATTTTTACACTAACTCTGCATTTTGGAATAGAACTAGTAAGAAATTATAACAATATTGAGCACCCCACACTTTTATATGCAGTTATTATTTTTCCGGTTTCAATTTCCTTCTGCTTCTTTTCTTGGCATTTCTAAATACCTTGTGTTCTATTTCTTTAAATCCTGGCACTCATATTTTTCTAATTTGTTTTCTATAAAAAATTACTTATATTTTTGCTTTTTAATGTAATTCCTTTTTTTGCCAGGAATAAGCCATTCTTTTAAATTATTTTCATTTTGAGTTCGTAGTGGGAGACTGTCATCATTGATTGAAAACTATCGGATGGCAAAATTTTATTTGCAGCGATTTCAAAACCACTTCTAAAAGATATTTAATGTGTAGTGTACTGATAACAAATTAGTTCCTGTATATATATATATTGTTCCAATGTGTGATATTTTTTGAACTGTTGTTTTATCCTTCATGTGTAATATTTATAAAATTGTATTTTTTAAACCTTTTATATTGTTTCTAAATTATGAATGCTTTATTTTTAATTTGCATTAATTTCATTTCTGCTTGTTAGCATTAATCTTCATTTTTAATATTTCCACTCATAATTTATTTTAAATTTTGCACATAGTTCAGAATTTTTCTCTTTTTTTATATGTATATGTTTTTGTGGATAAAAATTAATCTATGAATTTCATACATTTTGCACTTTCTGCCAAAGACCATTGGTTTCACATTGTAGACTTTATCGTCATGTTCTAAATACTCATATGGGCGTAGCATAACACTACATGTGTTATGCTAAATTTTGTAGATAGCCATTTAGAAAACTATATAATTATGAACAACATCTGTAAAAATTTTACTCTAATGAGGAAAATTTCAAAATTCCTCTCAGAACCAGCTATTTATAAATTCTTCAGTAAATAATTTAGATGACTCACATATCCTAACATGTAATTTATTTGAAACAACACTGTTTGAAAGGCATTTTCACTCACATTTCATAACTCAAAGACATGATTTGATAAAAAAAAAGCTGTTTATTTATGTACTTTTATACACTAGAACCTATATTTAAAATGATAATTCAATGTATCTTACACTATTAAAATTCGAAGGTAAACAAACGTATCTATCTATCTATGTATGTGCGTCTATCTTCTCACGAACAGCACCACGCAGAAAGTCGAAGAAGGTACCAAAAGATCGGGAATTTTCCGGGGAAGCCGTATTGCCTATTTATATTCCGATATTGTAATTAGTAAAAAAGATATTAATTAAAAACCTTAAAACGCCGAATTGTTTTACTCCTGCCGGTTGTTTACTTGGCGGAACTTTCCTTCCGTTTCGGCCGAGCGGTAATCTTACGTTTTCCACCATATTAAAATTGTCATCTAATTTTCGGTGTTGAGCGAGTGAGTGAGTTTTGGGTTTTATGGCGCAAGAGCCAATTTCGGCTATGCTGCGCCAAATATTTGTTAAAATATCAAAATATAGGACGAAATATCTAAAAATACTGAAAACGCAGTTTCAATAAAAGTTAAAATTTCAAATCGCATAAAAAGTGGTTTCCAATGATTAAAAGTAGAACAATTTTTGGTGAGGGGTTTCCCCTCTTTTCGGTGTCGAAATGAGACAAAAAATAATTACAGAATCGGAAAGATCATTTATTTCGCCACGACACGGTATAATTTTTTTTGTGAAATAAAGATATTTTCCATTTTTTTCGAATTTTTTAAAATAGTGTTAAATCTGATGCGTTTTTATGAAAATTATTTCTAAATCGTTGGGTATGAATTACTTTTCGTTTTATTAAATCGATATTCTACACTAATTAACTTCAAGCCTTTCTCTTTTAGATCCATTCATTTAAAAAATAAAATTTCCAAAACTTTTTTTTAAAGAATTTTTAAAAAGTATTCTTAAGTTTTACTTCACATTGAATAACTTCGTCATTTATGAAGATAATCTCACAAAACCTTTTTTCCGTGTGTACAGTAATATTATCCGTAACATATACGAAGATTGAAAAAATTGCTTCAAAATTACGGATTTAAAAAAACATTTTGTGATTTTCGTAAACTTATGTTTTTTTCTGAGAAATAAATTAAAAAGTAGTAATTTGTACATTTTTTATTTCAAAGTAAGTTATTTTTGCAAATAGTTGGTTATGTTTGAGAGCATTAACGTAAAAATTACGCCCTTAAAATAAAGGTAATGATTTTTTAAAATAATTTAAAATACGCCATTTTACATTTAGCCAAACATTGGTTAACTGTCTGGTGGCGGAGTGCTCAGAGCTCCCGCTACACTCAAGACTATAACTGCAGCACTGCCGTGCGCGGTCCATGCGAAGGAGGATGTCCGCCTCGCAGAAACCCGCCGGTCGCCTTTTTTCATACTTGTCTTAAATTTTTTCTCCTACTGGACATTGCGTCGCCACACATTACACACAAAAAGGAAATATTCTGAAATATATTTTAATTCTCTCTTCTTCAATGATTGAATTCACTTGCTGCATCCCCACTGATCTGAAATTTACTTTATTTTCAGTGCTGCCATTATGTAAGCAAATGGTATGTCACAATTAATTGCTAAATGAGCAATTTTAATCAATTTTATCAGAAAATAATTAATAAGTTAGTTTTTTATAATATACTTTTTTCGCAGATACGTGTTTAAATAATTTTAACACAGAGTGGAATGAAAAAATATAAAATTAAAATTAAAAAAATTAAATGTTTTTATCAAATAGTATTATTTTCTTTTTAAATGTTTTTTTCAGTGAAATTTTTTAAAAATTAAAATGCATTCACAATGCATTTCTGATATTCATTTAAAATATTTATCAGTATCAAAATTTTTGTTCTCTTTCATAAAACTTATAGTTTACTTTAAAGTAATGCGTAATTGCATGAAACTTTTTTCCCCGTGTCGAATATTTCAAAAAATTCTCACAATTTTACTTCAAGAATTAAAATAGTAGTGAAATTTTGTAATTTTAAAAATTTATACTTTCTGTCTTTTTTTCAGCATACAACTATTTTTAAAAAGACTACATTTTCGTTTCCGGGAAATAAAAAATTGCAACGAAAGAATTGGAAAGTGAGTGGGTGATTTTAAAATTCACCCTGTTTGCCTATTCGAAAATTTTTGGTGACGGACCTCGAAATTTTCAACCATTCTCAAGTGACGAGAACGACACCTGAGCTTTCACCCATCTTTAATAATTACCACACCACACCAACGCAAGAACAAATTTCGAAAAAGGGATTTTTTATGACATAGTTAGAGAAATCACTCACATCGCGCGCATACACACACACACACAAGTGCTATCGGCCTGAAGGAAACACGAAATTTCCATGGGGATGAAATTATTCACTCAGGAAAAGGAAAGAATTGGAAAGTGAGTGGGTGATTTTAAAGTTCGAACTGTTTGCCTATTCGAGGGTTTTTGGTGACGGATCTCGAAATTTTCAACCATGCTCAAGTGACGAGGACGACACATGAGCTTTCACCCACCTTTAATAATTACCACACCAACGCAAGAACAAATTTCGAAAAAGGGAGTTTTTATGAAATTGTTAAAGAAATCACTCACATCGCACGCACGCACACACAAGTGCTATCGGCCTGAGGGAAACACGAAATTTCCATGAGGGTGAAGTTATTCAGTCGGTAAAAGCCCGTGCAACGCAGGGCTAAGCGGAGAGGAAAGAAACAAAGAAATCAAAGTAATTTCGGAAAATAATATTGGAAGTGCTGAATTTGTGAAGTTGAGTGAATATTAACGTCCCACTGTTCAGCAACACGAGGCCTTTTGGGGACGGTCCGCGTATTTTTGAACCATGGTCAAGTGACGCGGACGACACCTGAGCTGGCACCCCCTCTCATAACTACCACACCACACCACACCAACGGGAGGACGTTTGAGCTCTCGACATATTTTACGTGCATCCCACCCCTACACGGCGGGTCTTCAGTGGTACTAGGATCGAGAATTTGCGAAGAGAAGGGAAAATGTTAAGCAACAAAGCCATGACACGCACTCACGGGACATGCATTCACATCGTACGCGTGAAACCCCACAAAAGTGTTGGCATTAGAATAAAAGGAGGAAATTAACATGGGGATTAAGTTATACCCTCGGTATAAGCCCGTGCAACGCCGGGCTATGAAAGCTAGTATTATATTAAACAGCTGTTCTGTACAAATAAGGATGGAGTTGACTATAATATAGATTAGATACTGTTTATAAAAAAAATCAATATATATAAAAAAAAGTTATTGAAGGAAACATGTTTCAAAAATTTCACTTATATTCTTGTTAATTTTTGTAATGTATATATGTATGTGTACAATTTACAGAATAAATATTTCAACAATATGATTTTGGTTTGTTTTATTTTTCTTGTTAACAGTGAATAATTGAAAAAAGGTATTGAAAATAAAATTCTGTACACCAAGTAAAATTGCTAAATTATGATTCTATTGGTCCTTATGATATTTTTTCTTCTGAATGGGTGCTGAAAACTTCTCTAAAAGCTCTTTCCAGTAGGTTAAAAACTAAATGCTTTGTTAATGCAAAAATGTACTGTTAGAGTTGTTTTTACATTCTTCTAAGGACTAAAATTTTTAAGTATTTTAATTAAAAAAAACATTAACTTAAAAACTATTATATTTGTTTTCTTTGGTGATAGGAAAGTGTAAAATCGGTTGCTTTAACAAAAAACGAGCTTAGTTTGTAATATAGCAATGCATTTTCTTTATTTCCATGTGGATAGGTTTCTATTTAAACAAAACAATTGATATAAAGAGTACTTACACACCTGGGCCTAATGAGTGTTACTTTAGTCAAAAGGTTTTTTTCTTCAGGTAACATAATATGTAAAAAAGCTATTTCTTTCTGGCATTGTTTTGAAATTTTTACTTAGAAAAATCTGTTATTTATCATAATGTTTCCTAGATATTTCTAATAACTTATTATTGAAGGGCTGAATTTTTTTAAATAAAAGTTAATTTTCTGCTTGTATATGATTTTAAGGAAACAATATAATGCTTCTAGAGAAATATAAATAATGAATCAAATTGCTTCTGGAACTAGTTCAAAATGCATACACATTTGTTAAACGATAACATCGAATTTATTTTTGCAGTTTTCAAAGATTTATATTTGCGGTATAAGTTCGAAGACATGCAGTTTGTGATCAAATAATAGTTGCATTTTTTTTGTGTGGAAAAGTAATATTTTTGTTGATACTTGCGTATTGTCGCCACCGTATTGGCGACATTATATAAAACGAAGTACATGGTTGCTAATTCAGCGCGTAGGACACATGCGAAATCGTTACTGCCAATTTGGCGAGTTATCTTTAACTTAGGCACTTTCGCGATAATATGCGAGTACCTTTTTGTTACACACAATAAATGTAAAATGAATTTTGATTTCGAAGTTAAGTGTAAAAATTTCATGAAATTAAAATAAAATAATACGTAAGATGTAGAAAGTGAAAATTTACAACTCGGGTATCACATTTTTAAATCCCTTAAGATTTGGGTTAATAAATATTTTTCTGTTAAAAATTCATATTAGATACAACAGTACCGAAAATAAATGCTATACATACTCATTTTATTGTTTTAAACTCATATTTGATACATTAACAGATTCAAATACGAGTGCATTATATACTCATATCGATCTTTCATTCTCAAAAATTTGATCCCGTAACAGGTTCAAAAATGAGAATGTACTTGTGTCTCAATATGAAAATATGCGATTCTCAAATCTGAGTAAGCGTGCATCGGAGCTATTTTGAGAATGTGAAGTACTTAAAAGTGTGTGTGAGCTGTTTGCTCTCAGTTTTGAATATCGTTTCTCGCAGTGCATTTGTCAAATTTTGTCAAAATTCACAATTCTAGGATAGTCGGATACCTTAAGCGATCAATGTATCCTTGCGTAATATTTCAAGTATAAATATTTAGTTTTGTTCGATGAAACTTCAGAAGATTACAAAATAAAATTTTTAATTTCATTGTTATGTATTATTGTATGGATATAGTATTGTTTTACCTATTGTAAAATGTATTATTTACATAAAAGAGGTGTGCAATGTACTTGCTTTACTTAATATGAGTGCGCGACTTCAACAATTTGCAACGCACCGTCAGAGTCGTCCATAATGTTCGAAATGGACTGGGTTTCCTCGACATAAAATCGCAACAGCGCGATCACGCTGTTTGGGACCCAAACGGTTAAATAGCCTGTACAGAGCCTATTGGGGTTTGATGTAACTCCACAGAAAAGAGTGTATGCAACCCCTCCATCAACAATGCAAAAATTTCCAAACCCTATTACGGATGCTTGTGACAGCGTGTCACGTGCCATGTTGAAGAAAATGTAGCCGTAAATGAAAAACCCTTACACATCTGTGTATTGCATCGTCTTCCATTTAATGCAAAACAGTGATCTTGTGCATGTGTCTTCGCTCTTGGGAGACACTGTCCAGGTTTTCTGGTTATATTACCACTTATTACCATGTTTTTATTAACTCGCTTTCTTGTATGTCTGTCCGCGTGGAATTTTGCAATTGATTTGAAACTGTCATCCACTTCTGAGCTATGGTCGAAATTTCAAGTCTCTAGCTCATCGGAAAGTTAATGCATGAACATGTGAAAGAAGGGGGGGGGGCGAAAAGGATTTTATACTTTTTAGTCCATTAAAAAAGTTATGTACATGTTTTTATATTTTACTGAAGCTTGTTTGGAACAGATTCCACAACTTGGTTAACACTTTCGACGCCACTTTGTAAATCTCGAGGCAAAAGCTCGTTGTTACTGTGGTAGAAATTTTGAATTGTGATAAACACATTGATATGACCTTAATTTCGAACATCAAAGACAAAAAACTACACCAGAGGTTCCCAAACTTTGTCTCATAGACCCCTTGCCATGTTTTTCGGTTTGGGGTAGACCACTGTTTAAGTAATATTGCGCATTTGTTAATTATTAACTTACATTAAATAATTAACACACGTTAATTATTTTAAAATTTATCACTTAAATTTTAAATTAACTGATTAAAAACAAATTTTTATAATGATAGTTATTAAAGCACCAGATTTATTTCTAATTTTCAACATTTGTCATCAATCTTGTCAGGTTTAACCCTAAATTTCCTCAGTTAGTAGCGTCCGGTCGACAACTGCGATGAAACTCCTCTCTAGGAAAAGCAATTAAAAACTTTCTGCAATACTCCATAACTGTAAATAAATAACAGGCATGTCTCTTTAGAGCCAAAATTGCTGACATCCGTTTCTAAACTTTACCTTAAGATCTTCGTTACTTCCTATTCCGATAAGTTCCTCTTGTAACATGACGTTTTTCTTTAATGTGACCACAGGAATTCATTGACTTTTGTAGTAATTACCAACTCAATGCCTTCTCGAACATAGTTTCAAAATCTGAGAATAAGGGGAATTTAAATGTTGAACGTAGGTTAAAACGTCATTGTCCTGCCAGATTGTCAGTGACCAATCGAGAAACTAGGAAAATTCGCTACGTCCTATATTATACTCCTTTAACTTAATTCTGGCATGAAATGATGGTCCTTTTTTTAAATAAATTTTTGCTGTCACATAACTCTAAATTAGCCTAATTAAATTAAGAAAATAAATGTGTTAAATAGGTAAAATTTGATTTCCATTTGATTAAATTTTCTTTTAAAACTAAAATCACGATCTGATTTAATAAGAACTGTCGTAGACCCCCAAATTATTTTTTTGTTGTCGTGGACCACTTGCAGGCCAGCATAGACCACTGGGCGTCTATATGGACCACTTTGGGAATCGCTGATCTGCACCATACAAAATTTGCAAAAGGCTTACCTGTTTATCAATAGCTTTTTGTTTCAGTCACATTATTAAATACATTGAGAAAAATAACTTAGTCACTTATATACATATTTTTCTCTTTTTCAGAACTAAACCTGTGTTATGCTGCTTCTGCAGCAAAACCTCAATTTTGAAAGAGCAAGGCAGGTAATGATCTTTTCTTAATACAAAAATGAACGAAAATTATGACAAAAGCTATCTATTTTATTTTACCCATTACCCAAAATATGTGCCTTTCTCTAATTAATTTTTTAGATTTAATTAAGTTCTCCGTACTAAAATTCCAAGAAACTTCGGAATAACCGTACATTAAATAATATATGCTGGTACAATTATAACAATCTTTCCTGTATACCGAGGTATATATATATTTATGTTAAACCCTATTCTCCGTGGTTGAGTGGATATGTCATTTAGATTCGAGCCCATAATTACGCAGAAGCCTTCCCTGGCTACGAATCCAATCTCATGATAAGCTCATTGTGTAAGAAGAACCGATTTAGTCCTCACGTTGGTTTGGATTGGAGTCAGTTTCTCTCCTCTCGTCATTTGACCAAGGCTTCTTTTTGCCTTTAATTTCAATCAAGGAAGAAATATTTTTTGGTGCTCATCCTCTTGAAATAAACCAAAGCTTTCCATTTGATATCGCATTGCATATTTCAACTGTCACTGGCGTATGTATCAGTTTCGCTCAACCAATGCATTTCGTGCCCTTCCGAGAGAGTTTTGGGTTTTATGGCGCAAGAGCCTTCCGAGAGAGAGTGAAATACGATTTTTTTCTAATAAAACTATTTCCAAGGTTTTGTTAAGGTCATTTTATTGAAAACCTTCCCTTAACAATGGAATGTAGAGAAAAATTTGCTTATTTGTGCCTTTCCCCTTCAATACACCACTATATACGCACATCTGTGTGGAAAACAGTGGTATTAGGCAGCGAATAGCGTAAATTTTAGGCGGCAGTTAAGGGATTAAAACCAATTTTTCTTGAAAGAAGAGCATGCGCAAAAACTGTATTTGATGTACTGCATTTACATTGTCCTTAAGACTTTATTTTTGATTGTCTAAATTCTGAAATAATCAAGGAATGACACATAACTTAAAAATAAAAATTCAACTGCATCTTCCATCGTTTCTTTTTTTTTAGGGAAGTGCCAAAACAACCGACGCAGGAGGAATCTGCGAGTTCCTGCACTGTTTCGTGAAACAAGTGAGGTATAAAATCTTCTTTTTTAATGGATGCCATAAGTATAATTCAGATTTTAATAGCGTTTTAAAACTTGTATTAAAAATTTTTGGAATCAGTCAAAATCTGAAAAGCTCTTACTCTGATACAAGTAATTTAAGGATACATTGGAGGAAATAACAAATAGCTGCCCTTTCCCATAAAATACACCAATTAAAATAAATATTCTTACAACAAGGAGTTGTGTTAGACAAACAAAATTTGGTAGGCATGTTATTGCCTCTGAATGAGTGAGTGAGTGAATGTAGGGTTTAATGGAGCAAGAGCCGATTTCGGCTAAGCTGCGCCAATCAATTGTTAAAATATTAAAAATCCATTTAAAATACTCAAATATAGTTAAAAGCCCCTCACACAAATAAACAACAATCAGATTTTGGTGGGGCACACCCCACCAAGTCAAGACAAATTTAAAACATTTCAGAAAAAGAAAATCAAAATATTTTATATTCCAGTAAAAAATTGCTAATACCAAGTTTTTGGTGGGGATTACCCCCACCAAGTCCGATAAGTATGATTCAATCGCGCCCCTTCCGGTGCTTGGTCGGAGTTAAATATTTTTTTTCCATAACTTCTGCTTCTTCTGCTTCAACATCATATATGAGCATGTCATTTTCTTCTTCTTCGGAAGTCTGTACTGGAGAACTCTTTATCGGTATGTGTGGTGCCATTTTTATATGCATAGCTGTTTCGTTTATTTTTTGTAGTAACTTTTTCGTTCTTGCTCAAGATTTTGTATGTTTACTTTTTGAATATTGTATTATACCTGCAGAAGGGAGTCGAGTACGGGAGTTGGATGAGGAAGCAGATATAGTTTGGTGGGATGAAGGTAATGCAACAGAATGCAGAAGACTATTGGACGTGGAGGGAGCAGTAGTAATCATAGGAATAGGTGGCTGAGAATCTAATGAGGATGTAATAGTAACAAAAGATGTGGATGGTACGAGTTGTACCTGAGTTAATGTAGATGTTTTGGTAACTGCAGGGACTGAGGAAGATATAGTTGGCTTCGGAACGGATTTTATTGGTTTTAGCAATTTTAATGGTGGGCAAACTATTTTGGTAATATTTTCATCTGTTTGTGAGGAATTGTTAACAATTATTGTTTTAGCAGCCTGAGCGTAGGTTTGAGATGGTTGTGGGGCTATTAATTTTCGGGCTTCTGGGTAAGATATGTTACTATTTGTTTTGATTTCCTGAATTTGTTTTTCGGTTTTCCACTTAGGGCAGAATTTGGAATCAGCTGTATGAGGTTGAGAGCAATTAATACATTTAGGCTCTAGAGAGCAATCTGTAGAGGAATGCCCTACAGATGCACACCTAGAGCACGTTAGTTGGCCACGGCAGGAAGTTTGTGAATGTCCGAACCTCTGACACTTGAAACAGCGCAGAGGATTCGGTATATAAGGACGGATTTTACAGTTTAGGTAACCAGCTTTTATTGTGGAAGGAAGTTTCGGGCTATTGAATGTTAAAATTATATGTTTCGTAGGAATTATTGCAGCATCTTTTTTAATTGTGATTCTCCTGACCTGAATTACACCCTGATTGGAGAATCCATCGAGGATTTCCGAATCGGGGGTGTTCAATAGGTCAGTTTCAGATATGACACCTGGGCAAGTGTTCAGAGATTTATGAGGACTTATTGATACGGGTAAATCTAGAAAAGTTTTTGCGAGAAGAAAAGATTTGGTTTGTACGGCAGAGAGTGTTTCAATTAATATATCACCGGATCGCAGTCTTTTAATAGATTTAGGTTCACCACCTATACCTACAAGAGCTTTGTGAATAGCAAAAGGTGATTTAGTCGACATTCCGTTGTTCGGTATAGAAATTAATAAAAAACTCGTATTAACAGAAATCTGATCAATGGTTAGGGTGGGTAAAACAAGGCCTTTACCCGGGCACATCAGCATTGGATCCATAAAAGAAAACGAAAATTCATCCTGGCGTGGCTCCACCCACCACGGAGTCCAACAAGGGAGGCAGTGTGCCGGTCAACTGGCAAACACCAGGCACGGCGCTTACCTGGGTGAGTGAGTGAGTGTAGTACTACAGCATCAGGGCGAGGATACAACGGGTAAACCCGCCACCCCTTGAGTGAGTGAGTGAGTGAATGTAGGGTTTTATGGCGCAAGAGCCGATTTCGGCTAAGCTGCGCCAATCAATCGTTAAAATATTAAAAATCATTAAAAATACTCGCATATAAAAGTTCACATAAATAAGCAGCAAACAGATTTTGGTGGGGGATGCCCCACCAAGTCAAATAGGGTTAAAATTATTCAGAGGAGAAAAAAATATTTTTATATATAGGTAAAAGTTTTAATATAACAAGATTTTGGTAGGGATTAACCCCACCAAGTCCGATAAGTATGATTCATATAATTTCAATTTCTGTGTTTCGTAGGGGTTAATAACTTACTTTCAGTTTTTTCTTCACCCTTTCTTGGAATAATAACGTGCAAAAATCCCTGCTGTCTCCAGGTCTCATTTTTCCAGTACTCTTCCGACAAGAATTTTATTGTTTCCTTTTTCGGTGTTTCCACCTCTTCTTCTACGTCATACATAATCATGTCCTCATCTGAGGTGTCTTGAATAGGTGTACTTTTTTTCGGTTTATGGGGTGCCATTTTAATCTCTATTTTTGGTTTTCCAGTGTTAGATATGTTTTTGGTAGGACGCCTTTTTTTACGATGTTTTGAAGCCTGAGATACAGAAGTTGTATCTGTTGATGCTAAGCTATTGGATTCGGAAGTAGTAGCTATGGTACTAGATGTTGTACAGAGAGAGAGACAGGTGGGAGTTTCAACAACAACAGAAGAGGGATGAATAGTTGATTTTGAAGAGGATTCAATAGGTGAAAACATATTATTGGTGGTGGAAAGTACTTTATTAGATAGAGGAATAGGTGGCTGAGATTCTGACATAGTAGCTGCTATTGGAGATGTGGATGGCAAGAGATCTGCTTGAGCTGAAGATGTAGAGACTGATGGAATAGAGAGAGATAAATTTTGTTTCGGAAGTGAAGAAGCTTGAAGTAGTTTTAATGGTGGACATATAATTTTAGTGATATTTTCATCTGTCTGTGTAGAAGAGGATGTTATTGATGATTTAACAGCCTGGGAGTATGTCTGTGATGAAAGAGGGGCTAATAACTTTCAGGCTTCTAAGTAAGTTATGTTTTTATTAGTTTTAATTTCTTGTATTTGCTTTTCTATTTTCCACTTTGGACAAAATTTGGAATCGGCGGTATGGGGTTGAGAGCAATTAATACATTTAGGCTCTAGAGTGCAATCTGTAGAGGAATGCCCTACAGATGCACACCTAGAGCACGTTAGTTGGCCACGGCAGGAAGTTTGTGAATGTCCGAACCTCTGACACTTGAAACAGCGCAGAGGATTCGGAAAATATGGACGGATTTTACAGTTTAAATAACCAGCTTTTATTGTATTTGGTAGTTTCGGGCTATTGAATGTTAATATTAAATGTTTTGTAGGAATTATTGTACTATCTTTTTTAATTGTAATTCTCCTGACCTGGATAACACCCTAATCAGAAAATCCCTCAAGGATTTCTGCTTCAGGGGTGGTCATCAAGTCAGTTTCAGAAATGACACCTCGACAGGAATTTAAAGATTTGTGGGGGCTGACTGATAAAGTTGAATCTAGAAATGTTTTGGCTAACAAAAAAGATTTCGCTTGCAGTGAGGATGAAGTTTCTATTAACAAATCACCAGAACGCAATTTTCGAACAGATTTTGGATTTCCACCTATTCCGTGAAGAGCCTTTTGTATGGCAAACGGAGATTTGCGTGACATTTCATTATTAGGTAAAGTTAAAATCAAAAATCGTGCATGTTTAGCAATATCGTCAATGTTTGAGTTGGGTAATACGAGGCCTTTACCCGGGCACGAAATTTCAGGATCCATGAAAGAGAGATGGTATTCATCCTGGTGTGGCTCCACCCACCACGGAGTCCAACAAGGGAGGCAGTGTGCCGGTCATCTGGCAAAAACCAGGCACGGCGCTTACCTGGAGTACACCCAGAATATAGTGCTACAGCATCAGGGCGAGGATCCAACGGGTAAACCCGCCACCCCTTATCTGCAGCACTAACCCTACAGCAATGTCTCCGAAGAGACTCATCACCAGCCGATTGACAGGAGCGGGCTCACTCCTGCCACCCGTCTACAGCGAAGCGTGGGCCAAAGGGAACGCAAAAGGTATCCCAGGACACCATTTTCCTCCTTACGGGACGCCGCACACGGCAAACATGCGGGTCGGAAAACCAACGTTGTTAGTAAGAAAACAAAGAAATAATGCGAACATCAAAATAAATCAAAAAAAATTTTAAACGAATTGAACGCAATACAAAACGAAAAATATAGTATTAATAATGAATATTGTGAGTAATCTAATAAAAAATAATCGATAATTTTGTATATGTAAATTTCGAAAAATTGTCTGTAGTCTAGACGGGAAAAGAAGAAAAGGGAAAATTGAATGACAAGAGGGTCGAAAATAGAGAAGGATCACTAGGGTACCCCGGGTTCGTGACACCCGAGTTTACCAAAGACAGTGAGTGAGTGAGTGAATGTAGGGTTTAATGGCGCAAGAGCCGATTTCGGCTAAGCTGCGCCAATCAATTGTTAAAATATTAAAAATCCATTTAAAATACTCAAATATAGTTAAAAGCTCACACAAATAAACAACAATCAGATTTTGGTGGGGTACACCCCACCAAGTCAGACAAATTAAAAACATTTCAGAAAAAGAAAATCAAAATATTTTATATTCCAGTAAAAAATTGCTAATAACAAGTTTTTGGTGGGGATTACCCCCACCAAGTCCGATAAGTATGATTCAATCGCGCCCCTTCCGGTGCTTGGTCGGAGTTAAATATTTTTTTTCCATAACTTCTGCTTCTTCTGCTTCAACATCATATATGAGCGTGTCATTTTCTTCTTCTTCTTCTTCGGAAGTCTGTACTGGAGAACTCTTTACCGGTATGTGTGGTGCCATTTTTATATAGTTAGCTGTTTCGTTTATTCTTTGTAGTAGCTTTTTTGTTCTTGCTCGAGATTTTGTATGTTTACTTTTTGAATATTGTATTATACCTGCAGAAGGGAGTCGATAACGGGAGTTGGATGAGGAAGCAGATATATTTGATGAAGTTTCCATAGGGCTGAACGGGGTGGTGCTGGTAGTAGTAGTAGAAATTGGTATAGGTAGATGAGGATCATTTGCTATGGCTGGTATTTCTGAGGATGTGGAAGGAAGTAGATGTACCTGAGTTGAAGATGTGGAGACTGCAGGCATTGAGCGTGATGTACTTGACTTTTGATTTGCAGAGGGTAAGGGTTTAAGACATTGTAATGGAGGGCAGATTACGTTCGTTATATTTGGATCGGTTTGAGTAGTACTGGATATAGTTGAAGGTTTAATGGCTTGTGCATATGTGCGAGATATTTGTGGGACAATCAATTTACGGGCTTCAGGATAAGATATATTATTATTTGTTTTTATTTCCTGGATCTGTTTTTCTATTTTCCACTTTGGGCATAGTTTTGAATCGGATGTATGAGATTGGGAACAATTAACACATTTTGGCTCTAGACTACAATCCGTTGAAGAATGTCCAACGGATGCACATCTAGAGCAAGTAAGTTGGCCGCGGCAGGAAGTTTGTGAATGTCCGAACCTCTGGCACTTAAAACAGCGCAGAGGATTCGGAATATATGGACGGATTTTACAATTTAAATAACCAGCTTTAATAGTTTTGGGTAGAGAGGGGCTGCTGAAAGTTAAAATTATATGTTTTGTAGGGATAATTGTAGCATTTTTTTTTATTGTAATTCTCCTGACCTGAATCACGCCCTGATCAGAAAATCCATCAAGGATTTCTGTATCAGGAGTGTTCAACAAGTCAGGTTCAGAAATAACACCACGAGAAGTATTTAGAGATTTATGAGGACTTATTCTTACGGTAGAGTCAAGAAAAGATTTGGCAAGTAAAAAAAGACTTCGTTTGTAAAGCAGAACATGTTTCAATTAATAAATCACCGGATTGTAAGCGTTTTACAGATTTAGGTTCTCCACCTATTCCTATTAGTGCCTTATGAATAGCAAATGGTGACTTTTTGGACATTTCATTGTTTTCCAAGGATATTAACAAAAATCTTACTTGTTTAGCAACTTGATCAAGGTTAAGGTTGGGTAAAACGAGGCCTTTACCCGGGCACAAAATTTCAGGATCCATGACAGAGAGATGGTATTCATCCTGGTGTGGCTCCACCCACCACGGAGTCCAACAAGGGAGGCAGTGTGCCGGTCATCTGGCAAAAACCAGGCACGGCGCTTACCTGGAGTACACCCAGAATATAGTGCTACAGCATCAGGGCGAGGATCCAACGGGTAAACCCGCCACCCCTTATCTGCAGCACTAACCCTACAGCAATGTCTCCGAAAAGACTTATCACCAGCCGATTGACAGGAGCGGGCTCACTCCTGCCACCCGTCTACAGCGAAGCGTGGGCCAAAGGGAACGCAAAAGGTATCCCCAGGACACCATTTTCCTCCTTACGGGACGCCGCACACGGCAAACATGCGGGTCGGAAAACCAACGTTGTTAGTAAGAAAACAAAAAAAAAATGGGAACATCAAAATAAATCATCAAAAATTATTAAACGAATTGAACGCAATAGAAAACGAAAAATATAGTATTAATAATGAATATTGTGAGTAATCTAATAAAAAAAAGAATTGATAATTTTGTACATGTAAATTTCGAAAAATTGTCTGTAGTCTAGACGGGAAAAGAAGAAAAGGGAAAATTGAATGACAAGAGGGTCGAAAATAGAGAAGGATCACTAGGGTACCCCGGGTTCGTGAGACCCGAGTTTACCAAAGACAGTAAACCCCTTGGGAAAAGGAAAAGATCACTAGGGTACCTCGGGATTGTGACACCCGTACTCACCTAAAGAAGGTGAGCCCCCTGAGGGGCCCGCCACCCCTTATCTGCAGCACTAACCCTACAGCAATGTCTCCGAAGAGACTCATCACCAGCCGATTGACAGGAGCGGGCTCACTCCTGCCACCCGTCTATAGCGAAGCGTGGGCCAAAGGGAACGCAAAAGGTATCCCCAGGACACCATTTTCCCCCTTACGGGACGCCGCACACGGCAAACGTGCGGGTCGGATAACCAACAGTGTTAGTCAAAAAATAAGTAATAATACGATTATTGAAATCAAAAGTCGAACAAATTAAAAGTTAAATTAAACTAATTAAACTCAATCAAAATGAATACAAAAATATGTTATTAATAACGAATAAGGATATATCTAATAGAAAAAATGAATACTTGTACATTTCGAAAAAAATTGGTCTGTAGTCTAGACGGGAAATGAATGAAAGAATTATATGACAAGAAAGAGGGTCGAAAATAGAGAAAGATCACTAGGGTACCCCGGGGTTGTGAATCCCGTGTTTACCAAAGACAGTAAACCCCTTGGGTAAAGGAAAAGATCACTAGGGCACCTCGGGATTGTGACACCCGTACTCACCTAAAGAATGAGTGAGTGAGTGAGTGAATGTAGGGTTTAATGACGCAAGAGCCGATTTCGGCTAAGCTGCGCCAATCAATCGTTAAAATATTAAAAATCCATTTAAAATACTCAAATATTGTTTAAAGCTCACACAAAAAAATAAATAACAATCAGATTTTGGTGGGGCACACCCCTCCAAGTCAGATAAGGTTAAAACAGTTGAGAAAAAGAAAATCGAATATAAAATATTTTA
>BMAO01024967.1:0-19285 GCA_019973975.1 Trichonephila clavata | reverse complement strand
TACGTACAGTAGAACGTCGTTTATCCGAATCAATTGGGACCGACCCCGTTCGGATACGCGATTGTTCGGATAACGAAAACTAAATGCGATCCATGCATATATGAAACCGGACACTATACGAATATTGAAAATCATCACATGCGGGAACGTGCATGAAAAGAAAAAGCAAAATAGGTAAAAAATGCCGTAATTTTACCTTTATTGTGGAAATAATCACTTATTTTTCGCTGTACCATTGTACAGTGACCAGTGTATAATGTATATATATACTGGTCCGGATATTTGACGCTCCGGATAATAAACGTTCGGATAAACGACGTTCTACTGTACATCTCAATCCTGTGTAGAGTCCAAAACCCTTATCTATTTTTATTACATAGTTCGACATATTTGTAAATCACGTTTTATGTATGTACTTCAATTTTATATGAGGGAGTAGAATTTAAACTAACTCATAAGTTTTAAATTTTTCCTTAAAATATTAAATGATTAGCTTTTTGTGGTATTTTGAGCATAAAAGCTGTTTTATATATATTATTTGTTCAACCAAAAAGGGACAACCCAAAAGTTTTTGAAAATCTCTAAATCAAAGTTTTTAAATAAAAATCACACCAAGTCCTCTTAAATAATTAAAATTAATCAATTAACTTTATCCGGGAATACATGTTTCGAATGGAAAACTGAAATATTGATTAAGAATTTTGTGTGTTCTAAATATTGAGTACAATATTAATAAATTATTTCTTATTAAGTTATCTATTCATGAACATTATGGAACCGTGAACATCTATGGAATTATAAATATCTCTATAAAAATAGATCAAACCTATTTTAATTAAATATTCCTACATGACTGAGCATTACTAGTTTAGTCATCAATAAGAATTGCCTAAAGTAAAGGATTGAATGTCTCCGAAGTGTGAATAAACGCTGTATTTCTAAATTTGATTGTGAGAATATATTGATTGAACCGAGAAATCGGATGATACATGTCTGCGCATGAGATCGTTTGATCAATTTGCGTTCGTGGAGGAATTCGAATGTGACGTCGAATATTTCATGCAGGTTTAAACCATCCTTCTCTCTTTATTCTATTATTGATTTGCTTGCAGGAATTTCTAAGCCTATCTTTACTAAAACATGAAACTGAAAAAAATATGTAGTTGTTTCGTTTTTATTATAGTATAGAACAGGGGAGGCGAACCTTTATAGATCAACGTGCCATTTTTTCTAAAGAAATATTAAATGAGGTACAGGCTGCCGTCAAATACGAGGCTGTTTTTTAAATAAGGTCCGTTTGTTTTTCAAAAAATAACAACCATATTTGTTTCAAAAAACCTTTATTTTAGGATTGCACATACTTTTGCCTATTTTTCTACATAGTTCCCGAGTTATTAATGCGCTTCTCATACCTTAAAATTAAGTTTTGAAAATCCTCTTCAAAGAAGTCTGCCCCAGGTCGGACAGCCAAGAGTTTACGGCCGCTTTCACTTCTTCGTTGTCACTGAAGCACTTCCCACCAATGACTGTTTGTGGTACCTGAAAAGGTGAAAATCGTTAGAGGAGCAGGGTTGGGGCGTATGGTGCAGGATCCAAAATCTCCCAGCCAAAAGATTCGATTACGTCCGAGTCGTTCGAGAAGTGTGAGGCCTTGCGTTATCGTGGAGGAGCAAAAAAAACATTTTGACAGTATGCTGAAAGTAAGAAGTGAAAGTGACCGTGAACTCTTGGCGGTCCGATCAGGGGCAGACTTCTATGAAGAGGATTTTAAAACTTAGTTTCAAAGGTATGACAAGTGCAATAATAAACTCGGCAAATATGTAGAAAAAAAGCAAATGTATGTACAATCCTAAAATAAAGGTTTTTTAAAACAAAATATTGCTGTTATTTTTTAAAAACAAACGGACTTTTTACTTAAAAATCAGCCCTCGTAATTTTTGACTTATTATGGGAAAATAACAAAACTAAATTCTAATAACTCAAAACTCTTTATTTATCACGAAAAAAAAATACATTTTGCACTGTTTTGTAGTAAATCTTTTAGTTATACGTGTAATTCAAATTAAAGTAACATCAGTGTGACTTCTGTTGTTGCAGATTAGATGATAAATAACATATTAGGATTGCAAGATGTTACTTTTAGTACTGCCAAACGGATTTAAAGCGAGTCTTTAATGTTTTTCAACTTTGAAAATAATCACTTGCAAGCATAGGTAAATGAAAATATGGTTAAAATAGCATGAGCCAGCTTCTTGAAACAGTTAAATGTGTCTGGGATCCGTTTTACAGACGATGTTCAACATGCAACTGTTCCAGAACATAAAACACACAGCGCTTTGTCGCCTTTACTAATCAAGCCATACTTCTCGGTCCGCCAAGTTTGAAATTTTCTAATACAATAACTATCTTGCACATTTTTATTTTGCTGAGATAGCTATATTAAATAACGTCTAGAAATCGTAAATTTAAAACTTCGTGAAAAAATTAAGAAATAAAGGGCTAGAATTGGAGAGGGATGGATAGTTGTTGCACCAAGACAATGCACCCTCTTACACGGCCCTACTGACCAGCAAAAACATAACTGTGATGGGGAATCCTCCGTATTCACCTGATTTAGTTAGCTGCATGCGACTTTTTTCTTATTTCCTACAGTTAAATTTTGTTTAAAAGGGACCTATTTTACTTCAGTTGAAGAGGTTCAGGCAAAAATGGAGAAGCTCCTGAAGGGCATTCCAAAACTCTCGTTCCAGAACTGTGACCAGCAATGGCCGCACCGAATGCAGAAGTGTGCAAATACTGAAGGGAATTACTTGAAGTGATACTGTCACGGAGAACTGATTCTTTAGTACAATGATTTATTGACCAGTCTCGTTTTTTTTGTGTCACACCTCGTATAAAATTCTTAACCCCTTGACCGGCCGATTAAAAGTTACGCGATTCGCTCCCCAGTGCCACCATTTTTCACATTGGCGAGCGTACCGTGTATGAAGAAGGGGAGAAAAATTCACAAATAATCAAATTGAAAAAGTAAATCCTTCGCAAAAATGTGTAGTGTAGTCTAGTGCTATTTCAAAGCCTTCGAAATAGTTTTACTGCTAGCAGCGCAAAGGAAAGGATCGTAATTCGGAAAGACGGATATATACGTCAGGGGGACTTAACGCTCAGGTTCAGCGAGACGGATATATACGCAGGCAGCAGTTAAGGGGTTAAAAGAATGTACATTCACACATATAAGACCACAATTTTTTTTATGTGAATTCAGTGACAAATGAATAATGCATAAATTTCAGAATATAAATATCTTTTTAATAAACTAATCTTGTCGAATTAGATCGATATACAAAATAATTTGCTTATGTTTTGAGACAAATTAATGCGACAATTTCGTAAACATTTAGAAATATTTACTGAATTTGCATTCAATAATTAGTCAGCATTTTGGGTAAATGAAGTCCTTTTATAGCTTCTGGAAGAAAACAACTACAAAGAGAGTTACAAAAGATCATTTTGAAGTTAATTATTACGATAGCATGACTAGCAACAATTGCACTTTTTAATTGTTTTCCTTTAAATGAAGTTCGAAAGTTAATTAGTATTGTTTTACAAAATGCTAGCAAGTATTAAGGAATTCCTTAATTAAGCAGTTGCTTTTCGCTATCATACTAATACTTATTCAATGGTTCATTATGGAATAAAAATAAGTGAATCAATCAAAATGACTCGAAAAATTTAATAATCATCCAGTAAATAAGAACGCATGGAAACATTTGTTACGGTTACTTTAATACACCGCTAATTAAAAATAAAAAAGAATAATTTAAAAACAAACTACAGTTAAATACGTTTAGTACGAAAACCCTTAAGAAAAAATATTTGTAAACATGAAATAATACAATGGTTCCGACAAACTACTATGTATTCTCATGCATTTTTTCTCATAACACGAAACGAAAATCCCTTAACATGAAAAGATTTTTTTGCATTAACTGAAAACACTGTTTCGCGAAAACATTTAACGTAGAATCGGTATGACAATTTCTGCTTCCTGTCCTTTGTGTAGATATGGCTCCATGAATGGACCTACCATTTGCTCTAAAATAAAGGATACTTATTAAAATTGGGGATACGTCTCCTTTAGGCCTTTCACATTCAGTAAAATACGTTTAACGCGAAAACATTTAAGACGAAATATCGGTTAACACGAAATAATGCAATGTTTTCGACAAACTACTATGTATTCTCATGCCTTTTTTTTCTAAACACAAATCAAAAATCGCGAAAACGCGAAGAGATTTTCTTTCTGGGAATGAACAAATCTCGGAAAACACCAGACGAGATTTAAGAAGGGTGTGAAATGAAAGAGAGGTGGTTTCATATGTTTCGTAGAAAGGAGGCTAACTTGGCTTTGAAATACCCTCCGAATAGCCTACGACACGAGCCAATTTTGTTTATCTAAGATATTTTCACCTTCCACCCCTAGAAACGCCACACAAAAACATCTTATCTCTCATCAGTTGTCTATGGAATTCGGTTACGAGTACGTTGGAGTGTGAATAAAAATCAGCTAGTTTTTGGTTCGCCAATTGTGAAATGAATAATAAAATGCACAACATTGAACAATTTGATGCTAAAAAAGACAATGGAAAGAAAAACATCAGATTATTTCCAAAAACTGAACAAATGTTTTGTTTTTCAAAGAATTAAATGTCATTCAGTTCTTGTGAATGCCTTTGTTTTATTGATTTTTATTAAATACATGATTATCAGTGGCGTAATGTACCCCGCCTCCCCCCCCCAATCGAGGGTTGGGCCAGGATTCTAGAGGGCCCGAAGCCTAAGTTCGTAATAAACCAATTTATAAAATATTAAAAGCAAAAAAACATGACTTTGCAGAAGGGGGAAGCTAATATTTTGTGTTTCTTCACTGATGCTTACATAGATATCAATGTAAATAAAATGCATTCTAATCATTTTAATTCTGTTGAATATAAGTTTTGATCGCTGTAATATCCTTTAACTGGAAAAAATATTTAAGTCCCCTCAGCTTCACGTTAAACGATTTTCACTGCATACTTGTTAAGGAATTAAAAATGAGTTTATGAACCTAGAGAAAGTTATATACTACAAAATTTATTTAATTTTACTTCATTTTTTTATTTATGCATAACATACAAAAAATAATTTTAAACAATTTATTATTCTACCAATGAAATAATTAAATAATTAATAAAAACATGTCACGTAATGCCTTAAGGTTTATAGTAAAGTATATCTTTTTTCTTTGATGCTTTTATTTTTTTTTTCTTCTTAAGTATTTTTTAAAAAAAGGTTACAAAAGGGAACGACGCATATTAATAATGTAAGGAGGTAATTGAAATTAACTATGCATGATTTTTCTTCATATTTTTAAACTTCATTTCTTAAAAAAATGCGTAGTATATAATGTATAACAGCATAAAATAATATTGTAAAATCATTGCGTTAACCAAGCATATACCTAAAAAATTTAAATAGCGCTGATATTTATAAAATTTTTGTAAATGCAAAAATATTAATGAACTTTTATAATCAATAAAAAACATTAATTCATGTTTTAAATGACATTTTAATAACTCTCTGATTCATATTTATATGAATAAATTAAAGCTCATTAAATTAATGTAGAATATTAAAAGTAATATATGAAACCAAAGAAACATATTTAAAAGTCGTAAAACTATAACAGTGAGCGATACAAAACACAACATGAAACCTTTTTTTCAATTCTTACTATTAGTTCACACCCTCCCTATATATATATATATATATGTCGTGTTTTTTTTAGTGAACTCAAGACAATTTTAATTTAACCGTCTTTATTCCATGAGATCATTTTTGTAATGTGTTTGTAAAAAGAGAGAGAGAGAGAGACGGACACGTGATACCATATGAATAGGCGGCCCCTCAGAAGCCATATGCTCTTCAAGTACGCTTCTGATTCAAGAGGTATACTTGAGAATTTAAGCAAGACATATAGGTAATAAAAATTAATGGTTGGAGCGGGAAGATGTTTAAAAGCCATGTGTTATACATTCCCGAACTGGATAATAAATTTAATACTTGAAGATGTAACAGAAAAATAAAAGTTAGAAGTGGACTAGCGATTTAGTTTTAGATCTAATTTAATTATCCTTACATATATATATATATATATATATATATATATATATATATATATATATATATATATATATATATATACATATTGTTCAAATTTTCAATCGTTAAAAAATACTTTCTATTCATCCATTCAAGTTCAAATAAATTTTTTTAAAACTTGTAGTAGATACACTTGATGTTAATACAGTTTTTTTCAAATAATAATTCATTAATTAAATCAAAAAATGAATAAATAGTAACCAAAAAATAATAGTCCAACAGTGTGTAATATATATATATATATAGGAAAATCGTTCGTGGTGCCCCTGTAGCGCAATGGGTTCCACTTTGAACTTCTAATACAAAGATTGTGGGTTCGAATCCCACCTGGGAGGGCCTAATTTCTGAGAATGTTATTTTTGTTTACTATACTATTTTATTGGAATAATTAAATTTAATTAATGAATCAATAGTAACAAACAAAAATATATAATAGTCCAACACCATATATAGAAAGGAAAAATAGAAAATTGCAAGGAAAGCGCTTTCTATTTTGCCACTTAATATTGTGATTTTGTCCTATGCATATACATTTTTATATTAATTGTAATTATTTAATAAAATAAAAATTTTCTTTGTTGACTTAAGTAGGAATTGACTTAAAAAAATTTTTATTTACATAATTTGTTTTTTGAAGTATTGAAAAGGCTGGTATATCCAACTCAGGTACAAAAGTTGTGTGTCCATGGTATAAACTAAACTACAATTTCTCAGGAAAGCTGAATCATTTTTATTGATTAACGATTACGCTAAAAGACGAACACAATCGAGAACTACACAAACCATCAAAGTAATGAAAATAAGTAAAATTTTACGTCTATTCGTGTCGCCTGTGATCTCTGCCTCTCAAAACGGAAACATTTCGCTCTTTAAAAACGCCAGTGCGCGCGCACAGTTGACAGAACGTCACCCAGTGACACTTGATGTTAATACAGACACTCACCACTAAACTATATTTTGCTAACACTTATTTCGTTTTTAATGTGAAGGAGATTATCAAATATATATTATATGTTTGTTTGTATGTATGTATGTGTGTGTGTCGCGTGTGTATTAGATATAACATTTTTGTGTTTTTTAATGATGTCCATGTTTTAAGAAACAGATATTTATAAGAATTAACATTAGAAAATTTTACATCAGACCTTTAATAACTATCAATGGTTATTTCTATCTATTCAAATGGTTATTTTTAGTAATAAGTAGTAAGATTTCTTTATTGCTATTAATAAGTGCTTAACATTTTCTTCCATTTCAATTTAAAACTTAAAAATCGTACTAATGTAAGCTTAGATTGTTATCGTGTAAAATTGGTTTATTACAATTTAATGGAATCACGTATATTTCCACCTTTTTTGTATTTATTAACAATAGTTGAAATGAAATTTTTACTGTATCTTTAACGATTAAATTACAAAAACCTTAGAGACACGAATATTTTACTTTTAGTACAGTTTCATTTTGAATATCATTTCCTAACTTTTATTTTGTTTTTAACAATATGTTATTATTCTCAGTTTTAATAAATTCCAGAGAGAAATACATAAAATGTTATAATATAAAATAATTCTTTTAGTTTTTTTATTATATGGATACATTATTTTCTTATTTTATTATGGTATGAAAGATTATATTTTGGCTATACAATCTTTATTACTTTATGAAATAGCTTATTTTTAAATTGAAATTGAATTTTATTATTGAAACCTTTAGATCAGGCTATAAATATATAATAACAGAATAAATTTTAAAATTTTTGGTACAAATTCATCATTACTTTTTCAATTTTAGTGATATCTAAAATAAAACAGCAACTATAACTATTAAATATAGCCTTAAAACAAATTTTATTTAAATAGCATGCTCATATTTATATTTCTCTCTCATACCCAAACTTGCATACTTTTACGTTTTAACTTATTTTAAAGTTAAATTAATTTTTATATATTATATTCAACGTTTCTTGAGTCTAATTTTATACTATCACCATGTGAATTTTTTTTTCAATTTCGATTTAAGGCTTCTCTTTCCATTTTAGACATTTTTTCCAGTCGTTATTTTTATCATATAAAAAGAAGCTAAACATGAGTACTTTTATTTTCGTTTTGGGATCTTTGTCAGCATTTTTACAACACACAAGATGATGCAATAAAATTCTTCTTCAGAAACTTTGTTTCGAGCATTTACCCTTGAAACAGGAATTCTTTTCTTGGAATTTTTTTCTTTTCATCTTTATCTATCTTTGATCCTTTTTTATTTAAATCAAAGTGTGTGGGTGAAACAGAAGCTTAGGATTGCGAAAGATTGAAACTCTATCGACATTTATTTTTAGATATGCCTCTCTTGTCTGGAAAATAAAAAAACAATGATGATATTGTTACAAACCTTTTTTATTAACATATTTATTTTGAATAATATATGCTTACGAAACAGATAATTCATGTAAATATTTGTCTGAAGATTGTTGTAAGATGTGTATACTTATATATAAATCTTGCAAGTTCACACATACATTAACTGCACAGTACATTACAATGAATTAGAATTTAAAGTACCTTTCTGGAAATTCATTACAAATACGAGTTTTCTGTAATAATTTTAACTATGTAAACAAATGTTGTAGTAAATAATAACAAGCATACTTTTCATTAATTTATTATCACATAATAAAATTAATTTTGTGTATATTTTAATGAAATGAAAAATAAGAGAGGGATAAATCTTTTACAACTATTATTTATTGTTATTATGCATATCTGACATTTATAGAATCAAATTATGTTTGCACAATCGTTTTTTATATTAGTTTGAGGCTCTTACAAAAAAAACCCCAACTACCCTCTAATTTCTCAATAATAATAATAATAATAATAATAATAATAATTTATTTATTTATTTTTGAGAATCTATTTTCTTTATAATATAGTTTATTGTGGCACTTCTGTACGTTTGTAACAGCCGAAACTTTTTAAAAATGTTTGTGATAGAACTTCACAAATAATATTCGTATAAAGAATAAGAAAGAGTTTATTTTGAGCATTTGGTTAATAATTTAAAACGTTATTTATATTTAAATTTTTTTCATTGTAAATTTAAATACTTCTAGAAACATTTTTTATTTTTATAAACTTTAAGAGAAAAAAATTAATTTTACAATCTCAGTAATCTTAAGCCAAAATTAAAATGACAAAAAAATTATTAAAAAATAATTCAATTTAAGTTTAAAAATAAATCGTATAAAAATATCTATTTTAAGTTATATCTATTTTATGAATAGTTAGAATGTCTTCAATTTCTTATTTCATATATAAAGTAAAATACGAATATGGTTTACATCTATTATTATCTTCGTTATTAGAATCTATTTATTAATTATTACATTTTATGCATGGTTTTAAAAATATGTTTCAAAAACATTCCAGAGAAGCACTTACAATATCCGATTAAGAATAATATTTTTACACCTTGATTTGGTGAAACATAAACAGGAAATACTTAAAAGATATTTAGTTGATTTCTTTAAAAATATTGAATTTTGTTTAATAAGGCAAGAATGTGTTAAGAAAAATAAAGAAAGAGAAAAAATATTTTTTTTGAGAGATAAGAGGCTTAATGTACACCTCCGCAACCCCCGCATCGCGAGGGGGCCCATAGCCTGACGTTATGGCTTTGTAATCCTTTGTAATATCCGACTTGGGACTCCTAAAATGACTTTGCAAGAGGGGGGGGGGGCTATTATACTCCGTTACGCCACTGAATATGATCATTATATATATATATATATATGCACTAGTGTTCAAAATTTAGAGAATTTTCAGATTTGGTCGATTATTTCTAGAACTACTGGACAGGTTTTAATAAAATTTTTTACTCCGTAAATTTATGCCGGAAAAAAGGGAATTTATGAGCCTGTGCCTATCAATCCCACTCGTTGAATAACTCTGTTTTCAAGCCTTGGGTGGTTCTCGAAAGGAGGTTGCGAGTTACAATTGCCCTCCCCAGAGCATCCCAAGCATGCTCTACAGGGATGAGGTTTGGAGATCTGAGACGAATATGCTCACTTTCCAGAAATTGAAAGACCTCCATAGGCCTCGCGCTTTGTCATCTGTTAAAATAAAATCAGGGCCAACTACAATCTTGAAAAGGCAAACATAGGACTCCAAAACCTCATTCCTGTATCTCACAGAAGTCACAGTGCTCCTTTTAAAGAATCTAATGTGATGCATGCCCAGACCATCAGGCCTCTGCTTCTTAATAGTATCCGATTACCTTAAAATTGTGAATTTTGCCAAAAATTGACAAATTTTTTATGATTTTATTTAATATGCCATCTTATTAGCTTTATAAAATTACCAAGTCCAATTAATTTTCCACCCACTACAGCAAAACTACAAGTGTTTTAGTAAAAGCAGATACCATTACTTTAAGCAAGATGTCATACTTTAAAGTATGGCATGTGTTTGACACGGAAGCATGCGTTTTAATCGAAATGTGTGTTTTTTTTAAAATGCTCCAACGGGGACAGCGATTGCTGAAAAAGTTTTGGAAATAATTAACTGAATTTTTTGTGTATGTTTTGCATTA
Organism: Trichonephila clavata; assembly: GCA_019973975.1. Lineage (NCBI taxonomy): Eukaryota > Metazoa > Arthropoda > Arachnida > Araneae > Nephilidae > Trichonephila > Trichonephila clavata. Next base: position 8,503 of record BMAO01024967.1, on the reverse strand, counting down.
TAGAAGAAGAGTTTTAACCACCAGATTTCTCAATCAATGATTTGTTACAAAATTTACAGTCCCTTATGGGAATATAATCACTGTTTTTTTAAGAAACTTCATATGATAAATCAACGTTCTCTAGTTTTTGTAAAAATTAAAATATCCCTTATACTGAAGGTCATTTCAAAAATGAATAAAGTAGCAAAACGTCAGAATTGAAAATTATAAAATTTGTACATAAACTTTTGGTACAGAATGGGCCACGTGTATGTTATTTTTTAAATTTTTACCCATTTTTCCCTATCTTAGTAATAATAAATTCTTTTTCTCTTCTTAATTTTAGCATATTTTTCTTAAAATGTACTAAACAAATCTAAAAATAACAAAAAAACTCTCCATATCTCCATTTTAAAAAAAGTTGTCGCAAGTAATCAAATTCCTTAAAACAGAAAGATGAAGGAAGATTTAAACCTATTATTTAATATTTAACAGTAAATGTATATATATATATATATATTCTAAATTTGTATAGTTAATAGGCTATACTAAAATAATTACAAGAGTTTTATGATTTACGACGGACTAATCCTTATTAAAGGAATAATAATAGAGCATGTTTCGTGTTTGGCAATATTCAAGATACTTAAAAAAATTTGAATTAAACAATATAATTAAACTGAAACGAATTAAAAAGATTGAAGCAAATTAAGCAATATAATTATTATTAATGCAATTATTTCTTATTTTTTTCTTTTAATGATTAAATTCGTTTATCTTTTTTTAAAACACAATTCGATAAAATTAATTACTTCTAATCATTCAATATCTTATAGAAATCTAACTACCATCTGGGAAACTTTTGTTTTTATTCCTTCCTAATTGAATTTGAGCATTTGAAACAAGCAATAATCGAATTTAAATCTGCAATTTTTTTCCAGTATTAGAAGTATATTGCGTTGTCTTATTTTCACTCGAGTTTTTATTGAACCTTAATTAAGTTTATTAAGTCTTAAAGACATAAACAAATATTTTTTTCCCTGGAGAATAAAGTTTCGTAATAAACTAAATATGAGTTTTTGTTGGGGATATAAAAGAACACAAAAAATTGGATTTAGAACAAAATTATATTTTAAAAAATGCTCACAGACAACGTAAAACGTTTTCAATTCCTACTATTAGTTCACTCTTTCCCTATATTTATTTATATAAAGTATTTGTTCAAATTTTTAATTGTTAACAAAATACTTTTTATTCATCCATTCAAGTTCAAATACATTTTTTTAAATTCGCAGTGGATGGCACACTTGATGTTAATATAGTTTTTTCAATATTAACTCATTAATTAAATTTAATTTTTTAATTTTGAATTTATTCTGCGTTATTTCTGTCGAAGTTACAACTGGCTGCAACAGATGGCGCCAGTGCGTTTTTCTAACAAAGCAGGAATTGACTTTAAAAAAAAATTTTTTACTTGTTTATTTATAAAAAAGGATTAATATTGATTCTCAATAGTAAAAAAAAAGGATATTTTCACTGTTGTTTTTCTATATGGTAAATAAAAAAATACGTATAATAAGATAGAAGTTTTAAAAAGAAATCATGAGTCAGTGGATTTTGATATTGGAAAGCAAAAATTGTTTGCGCTTGCGCAGTTTGTTTATAAAGCAAAATAGTTTATTAGAACTTTTTTTAGAATTTCACTCGAAAAATTATTGCTTACCACAAATAATTTAGACACCGTATTTACTCTAATCTAAGCCACAATAAATTCTAAGCCTTAACACCGATTCCCAAAACGTTTTTGTGAAAAAGTGTTGCCATCGATTCGAAGATATAACAGTAATTTTCTACTCGTTTTTGAGAAAAAATAAAAAAATTGTGTAAAAGGTTCCTCAGTACCCGATACTTAAGAATTTTTTTAAAAAAATATATATAAGAAATAATAAGTTAATTAATTTATTTGACCAGAATTAAAGTCTTTCAAATACATTCATGAACGTATAATTACTGTAACCGTCAGGATCATATGTTCCAAAAATGATTCGTCACTCTAATCGTCAATGCTGACTTCGGAATTGGTGCTGGTGTCACCATTTTTCCACATGTTGTCGTCTTCCGTGCCACCTAATGCATTTGTTGAGCAACATTTTTTAAGAATGTGTTTTTGGGAATCTAAAAGAATTATTAAAGACCGTTGAAGATTTACAAGGAAAAGTTACATCATTTTGCTTACGCCATCAATGTATATTTGTTAAATTCGTGTAAAATATTCAGTGGCCGCTTCTCTGTTTCCGTTTTTTCCTGCAAACAAAATTATCTCCCTTTTTTGTGTGATAGTGAACTCGTCTTGATGCTATTACCGATATCTCTGATGTTTATATGATTTTAAAAAAAAGTAATCAAAGAAATTTCCTAAGTAAGAGTAGACTGGATTACTGGAGATAATGGGATAATTCATATATACAAGTGGCTAAAATGGATGGTTACAATTTTATTTCTGAAAGGGGTGGAAACTCAATTTTCTCCATTTAACGAATGTTTTGCCTTAAATTCTAAGCCACGCCTGATTTTCAGTAGCATTAACACTGAAAGGATGGTGCGGCTTAGATTCGAGTAAATACAATAATTTGCCGTTTTAAAAATATTTATTGGAAAAAATCTTGTAAAAAAATACATTTTGAAAGAAATTTTCTAATAGTGATTAAAAAAATATGTAAAATATAGTTTGTTCCCTGTTGTATTTTGTTGAATACTAAAATTAAAATTCTGAATTTTTATGCCAATTTGTAATTATTTATGATTTCTACAGTAAAAAATTTTCAACATTTTTCACTGGATTACAATTATACAAATATAAATCTTATATAATAAATAATACGTACCATTTTAATAAATAAAAAGAGTTGTAGATGATAAAAAATTAGAACAAAAGGAAAATATATATCTTCTATTATTCAACTCCATTCGCTTTTCTATGAAATCAAAATCAAATTATCACGATTTGTTTTTCCGAAAATAAATGACAAATAAATGAAAAATGTGCTACGATGCAATATAACAATTCCCCTCTGAAAACAAAAACAAAACGAAACGCATTATAGGATTTTGAAAATAATTAAATAAACAAAATAAATAAATTTATTCTTTAAAATAAAGCGTGTTTTCAAAATTATTTTTAAATTCCTCAGGAGAGGTGGTTATTTATTACATAAGATTTAAATGTGCTTTCTTTAAATGCATTAAAAATGATTTGAAGTTGAGAATGCTAAATAGCCTTTCGACCTTGACAAAAAGGAATTTCTTGCTTCTCCAGACTTTGCATTTCATTCTATTAAAAACATTAAATGAATATCTATTTTGATAGAATTTTTAACGATAAATATTTTTAGTTATATATTTAAACATGCTTAAACTTTAGTGTAAAAACCAATGAGATATAAAGAGTACTTTTCACAGTTTTCGAATTTTTTACAAATTTTTTCTTTTTAAATATCTTTTATTCAATTCCTACTATTATTTCACTCTCTCCCTATATATATATATAAATATATATCTAGTTCAAATTTCAAAAAATACTTTCAATTCATCCATTCAAGTTCAAATATATTTTTTAAGCTTTTAGTGGATGACACTTGATGTTAATACAGCTTTTTCAAATATTAATTCATTAATTAAATTAAAAAATGAATAAATAGTAACAAACAAAAATAATAGTCCAAAGGAAAATAGTTCGTTGTGTCCCTGTAGCGCAATGGACTTCTAATCCGAAGGATGTGGGTTCGAATTCCACTTGGGATGGCCTAATTTCTGAGAATGTGATTTCTTTTTACTTTAATTAAATATTAAATAAATAATAAGAATAATTAAATTTAATTGATGAAATAATAATAGCTAACAAAAATAATAGTCCAAAACACCATATATAGAAGGAGGAAATGGATAAATCGCTTTCTATTTTGCCAACTTAATATTGACATTCTGTTACATGTATATACATATTTATATTAATTGTAATTTTTTTACAAAAAATAACTAAAATAAAAATTTTCTTTGTTGACCTAAGTAGGAAATTGACTTAATTTTTTTTTATCACTTGTACTAAAAATTGTTATCGATTTGTAAATACATAGGTTAATTCTATTAATCGTTTTCAGCAATTAAATAAAAAAATCATTATTGCTATCATTTATAAATGCATCGTTTTAAATTATTATATTTACTATCTCTAATGATTAGAATTATTTCGTATAGATTTATATGCAGTTTAGTTAATTAGCGCAATTTTTATTAAATTAGCTTTAAATTGAAATATATTGTTACATACTTTGCGGTGGGGGACAAGCAGCCGACGACTGCAATTATTTCAATTATGAACATATTTATTAATTGATGAAGTACAAACAGATGACTACACAAAGACAAATCGATGTATCGAACGATGACGATGAAGATAATTCAAAAATAAGTATTAAAAACAGATTATTTTCAATAGTGCAAATTTGTACTCGTCTCATAACAAGCTTTACAAGTTTCAAAAATGGCTGTCTAGAACATTTTTGTACTAGCAATAACACAGAGAAAATATATTTCTCTTCTCTTATCGCAGATAACGCAAAAGCAATTTCTGATCTTGACTGAGCTATCTTTTGAACTGAACCGACTTCGTTTCAAAAGGTCCTTCACATGGCCTCATGGTAATTTCTAGAAGGGTTGATCCTGGAACTTCTCGGTGATTCCTTGGTGATACCATATTTTTCACCAAAGTTTTCGCTTAGGGTGAAGAAGTCGTTAATATGGTGAACTTGATTGCATCTTCTTTGGTTGCCAGAATCTTATTTTTCAAATTCAAGCTGGGAAGCAAACTTTTGCCTGTAAAACTCAATTTTCCACTAGAAGAGTGTTGCTGCAAAGAAAATAACATACGTACCGTGTTGAAGGTGTTTTAAAACTTACGATGTTATTTGAGACCGATTGCAGAAAATTGAAGAAAAAGAGCACATTTATATAATTTTGTTTAGGAATATTTGGGTAAATTTAAGAAAATTTTATAAAAAGGATATAAGTTTAAAACATTAGTTTCAAAAAAGTTTATGAATATAATAGTTGAGATATTATTACATATTGTTTTGATAAACTCATATCGATATGATAGTAAGACTTAAAAAAAAAAAGAATTTTTTCACAGAAGAGGGGAAAATATTTTCTCATTAATAGTCTGTTACAACTTAGAAATCAGGAAAACTACTTCTATCAGGAACGATTTTTTTGTGTGTGAGTGTTATTTCTATAATTTAAATTAGAACACACACAATTACTCGTATAGTTCAACTTAACATAATGTGTTTTGTTTCTTTGTAAAAAATTCTGAAAAAGAAAAATAAATAAGAAATATAATTAAGTATCATTGTATATCTAGTATAAATTTACAATTTGTATAGGTACAAAAGTAATATATATGAAGATTTAATCCAAAACTGTGCAATAAAAAGAAATGCGAAACAGTAAAATAATTTGTTTTAAGCATACATTTTGAAATAAAATACAATTTATTTTATATTTTATGTCAGAATCATGAATTCGAAATTAAAACAAAAATAATACAATAATTTTTTTTTATATTAAGATCATTAATTCAAAATTTAAAAAAAAATACAAATTGTAATTTTATTCTATATTAATACCGTTAATTCAAAATGAAAGCATAAGAAAAAAAAAATTTTCCAATTTTGTCTCAGAATTGTTAAATTGAAAATAAACCGAAAACGCATTTTTTTTCATTACCTTTCAAATTGTTAATCCGAAATGAAAACGAAAAAAAAATTAATTTTTTTATTCTATCATCAGAAAAATTTACACAATTTTTCTCATTTATCCAGAATCATTAATTCGAAATTAAAACGAAAATTACATTTTATTTTTTATTTTATCTCTAAATCCTTAATTCAAATTTATAAAAAAAAGAAAACATTTAACTGAATAAATAAAATAACAATAGAGAAATTCTTAAATTACCTTAATAATAGAAAAATATATTAATAATTAATTATCATCCTAAATTTGCAAGCAGTAGGCAAAAATAAAGAATAATTAATTTTAAAAAAATTCATCAAATTAAAAAATTGAGTTACAAGGGAAGTTTAGATGTTGATTCCTTCGCCAACGAAAATAAAACTGCAAGATTACTATTTGTAAAACTCTCGATATCCCATTTGATGCGATTAATTCTATTTATATTCGAAGACCTGGAATCCATTGCTAAATATAAGAAAACATTTGGAAGTAAAGATCAAGGAACTTCTAATTTACGGCACTTTTCCCAAATCGAAGAAATGAAATATAAGAATTGCTTCCATTTCCATTTCATAGTTTGCACATGTGCCTAATAGAACTTCAGCAGTAAATGGAGTGAAGTCTTTCCTTACATAGAACTCAGACACTTTAATGAATGAATTATTAATGCAATTCCTGACAGTTGCGTCTGCAGGCTGGCTGCAAAATGAAGCTTTCACATTAATCGAAACAGTTTCAAACTCGCGATTGCGGAAGTGGCTGGAATACATAAATATTCCTAAAGCTGTGGTACTGACAGTAATGTAAGAAATGCAAGCCGTCTTAAAGGTGTGATTTGAATAATTATGCTCAAAAATGTTTATTTTAGATTTGTGTCCATATCGATCAAAGATTTCCATTTTTATAACTGCTTAGCCAAAAACGCGTGATGGAGATTTAATCTAAGAAACATGTTCCGATGTGTGTGTGTGTGTGCAAAGTTTTTTATTTTTAAAATATTTTTTCAAATTGTGAATTAAATAAATATTTAATGAAAGCATTTAATATTTATTGGAATAAATAATTTCAGCCCATTTTCTTAATATTTTGAAAAACCAACAAAAAAAAAATGCAAATTATTCAGCGAATATTTATGCATATATTCCATAAATGCATTTTTTAACACATTAAAAAATTATTAATGCATAATTCATTTTGTTAAACAAAATTGCATATTTTAATATAAAAAAGAGGTTATTAAAATTCATTAATTTCTTTGTATGTAGCGTAGCAAATAAATATAAGCATGATTTATATTTGTTTTATTTTCATCGAATTAAAAACTTCGAAAGAATATTTGCCTTTATTGAGTTAAAGAAAAACATAACATTGATTATTTATTTTTGTTTTTTGATGTATAGTTGTTAAAATTGTTTTCTGTACAATTAGTCCATTTTTTTTATTGTGAAGTCAGATAGTTGCGACAAAACCAATATTCGAGTGCATAAAGAAAAATATTTTTACTAGGAAAAATGGATTTTGATTCTGAAACACAATAAAAGTTATTTTTCAGGATATCTATGTCTCTCTCACACACATGAGCCTCAGAATATTTTTTTCGTTATTTTACAGATAAGCCAGGAAGAAATTGGAGATGAAACTTCAAAACACATGAGTTTTTACCTTTTTTAAAACGACTTCACAGCAAACAATTGATTTTGATAAAAAAAAAATCACCGTATTATTAAATAAATACTGCGCAAGTTTTTAAAGTCTTAGAATTCAGAGTTTTTAAAACTCAAACACCTATACTTTGCGCAAAATTGACTTTTTGTGAAAAAAATATTGAAAAGGTTCTGTTTTTGTGATAATATTCATATGTATCTCATATTTTGTAAAAAATATTTTTTTATATTTTTAATGTGTTTTTAAACATACTACAGATAGTATCAATCAAACTTTTTTTTCGTGGTTAAAAATTGCAGTTTGTAGTTAAAATACTAAAATCATCCTTAATTTAATAAATTATTAAATTATAATTTTTTTGTTTTAAAATATGCACATTTATTTTGTTTTCTATTATGAAATGACATGATCAATAACACCAATGAGAAAAATAATTGTTTTAAAATCTATTAAAATTATAACAAAAGGAATCTAAATGATATTTTATACTCTAGTTATTTTTTAGTTCATTGCGAATAAAATTTATATTAATTTTTTTAAATAATAAAATAAGAAAAGTTTTTTAATTACTTTTAATTTATATAATTAAATGTTACAAAATTTGCATATTTAATGTTCTAACAAAAAATCTGTCGTTGCACCCTTTACTAATTTCTAAAATTGGAACATAATGTTTTTATTCACATTATCCCAAAAAGAAAACTTAATAAAAAAAGTCATTAAGATTTATTTAGTTACCATGGAAACCAAGTGCTCTTCAGGAACGATTTTTGTTCACGGTTATTTTTTTACTGTTGCCAGTTTTTCTCCTCCTTTTTTTTATAAACTTTTTTAATAAATCATTTCACCTGAAAAAAGACAGTTTAATTTATTCAGCAAAATAAGTAACGTAAGATACGTTTTTCTCTCGCAAAGTCTTTTTAAATTTGTGTTATAGTTTTAAACTATAAAAAATTAGAATTTAAAATGGTTGCAGGCAGATGCAGTTTTGTTCCTTTATAACAACTATATTGTAATTTCTCATTTGCATCCTCGTAAAATAAAAAAAAAAGAAGATAAAGTGAAA
>BMAO01024966.1:0-10332 GCA_019973975.1 Trichonephila clavata | reverse complement strand
CGAGGTTTAAGTGGGTGTGTGCAATGAAAGAGAGGTGTTTTCACATGTTTGGTTGAATGGAGGCTAACTTGGCTTTGAACTACCCTTATAATAGCCTGAGACAGGAGTCAGTTTTGTTTACCTTTGTTATTTTCACCCTCCATCCCTGAAAACGTCGCACAAAAACATCTCATCTCTCATCAGTTGGCCTTGGAATTAGGTGACGAATACATCTCAATGTGAGTAAAAATCAGTCGTTTGGTTCGCGCGTTTTCCCCCCGCTATTTCAAAAGAACTTTTTTTACGAGCACATTGGCAAAGAGCTCAGGAAGAAAGCAAACTGCTATTTCGCTTAAAATAAAAATGGAGTTTCTCAAGGCTGATAGCTGTTGATGAAAAACCGAAGAAAATGGAAACCTTTCAATTTTGTATTAAAGTTGATTAAAATCTTGTGAAAGTTTTTGTTTTATTGATTTTTATTAAATACATTTATGTATACATTATGTAAATAATATGTACTCTAATAAACTTAATTTTGTTGAATACATGTTTGTTTGTTTTTGCAATATCCTTTAACAAGAAAAAATATTTTAGTCCTTTCAGTTTCGTGTTAAACGCTTTTTACTGTATTTCAAAAATTCAAAATACAATTCTGCTATTCGCCACAGATTTCGTAATTTTGAATTACACCCAAGTCACGAGTACGCCATCTTGATTATCACTTCTAAGTCACGCCAACTTGTGAACTTTGACCATTGATGCATTTAACGTGCATTATTCTTGATGCAGAATCTTTAGTGGCCCCAAGACAACTCGTGACTCGACCAAGAGCCAGGGGCTGCATCCTTACTTCGGAAGCAATCGAAATTTAGTCATAGTAATGAGATGCAATACTAATTCTAATTATTTATAAGAGTGGTGAGCACAGAAAAAATTAATTGTTAGTCCCTGTTAATTGAGCAGATTTTCTGAATATATTCATGAACTCTGCTACAACAACACTTTATGTAGAATATTTACAGCTTCTAAAACTTAAAAAAGAAATTATTTTACCCATCTTATTATACCAGCATGAATTGTTAAATAAACAGAATTTTCTTTCCTTCTCGGTGAACATTTCTTAAAAACTGGAGTCCAATGCTTCGAATAGAAAAACATTATTCTCCATTCAAAAGTCAAATCTTCACAGATAATTAGAAAATTCTTTAAAAAAAAGTTGAATGACTAATTCTTCTTGTAATCGAAAAGATATTTGTAAAGCCAGGAAATGACTAATTAATGAGAATTTAACTTGCACGTTTCTTCATTAATAATTCATACACGACATGGAATACAGTCCGAGTTCATAATTTAATTCCAATTGCGGAAAAGAATCAATATCCAGCAATTAACGTCAAAATTTTAATTTAAGCGGCACTTTTGTCAAAAACTGGAGAAAAATACTTCTTGTTGGAAAATGAGTTTTGCTACTGAATCCATTTTAGTTTTTATTTTCCAAGCCGGCATGATTTATATGACGGATTATTGATTTTCTGCTGGTTTTCTAGAATGAAAATTACATAATTCTCATTTCATTGTCATAAAACTGTCTCTTTGCGTTGTGAATATGATTGATAAATTACAGAAAAAAAGACCTAAACGAGGTTTCATTTGTTCTGTGTTGTTTTCATCTTTTCAGTTTAAGAATTTTTAATTTCTTTTTATTTGGCAAGCTCGATTTCCTAAAAAGAGCAACATGACATTTCTTTCAAAGTAATGATTTCATTTTTTGTTGATGGAGTAAAATTTTGTTTAATGTTTTTAAATAAAGGGGACGTTACAAAAATAAAGGAATTTTAATGTACTTTAATTTCTGGCACATGAATTTTTGAAAAAGGATCGATTTTGACTTCTTTATATTTTTGAAAAGTTTAAACATTTCTGCTTAAATGATATATGATATATGGAAATACAAAAATTAGAAGTATTTTTATTTATTTTTTGAAAGGAAGCCACTTTCCTTGGTGTGTGACAGGTGTTCCTCTAAGAGCACTTTCTTTCATCATGCTTAATTTTTCGATGACAGCGCGATTTGTTTTGTATACCACTAATATAACTTTTTTTTACACATAAATAAAACGATTTTTTTTTGAAGAAAGGAAAAGACAACTCAACACAGCTATTTTTTTCGTTTGGTTTGTTGTTAAATGAGATTATTCTTGCTTGAACTTGCTAATTGTGAATTCTAATTTTTTATCCAGATTTGTTTTTCTGTTTAATCCACGTTTTACATTAAATTACTTATTAGTATTTTATTAACGACAAAAACTATAGGGAGATCTAAAAAATACTTAAAAAACTCAAATATGTTGACGTTCAAAAAATGAATGCTCAAAATGTTCCAGCTATCACATCAGACAGCACAGAAACTGTTATTCAAAGTGTTTCAAAATGAAAACTTATTTCGAACAACAGTTTATATGAAGATATGGAAGGAAGTAATGAAAAAAATGTTTTAATAGAATTAAATTTATTGAATTTTTCTGTTTGTAAAAACTGTGGCCATTCTATCTCATTGGAGGCTTCTAAAAGAGATGGAATTATGTATTACATGGAACTTTGTAGTAATTTTTGCGCAAAAAAGCATGGTTTCCATACGCCAACTAAATTGAAGAATAAAAATAAACTTTTCCACTCAAATATCAGATTGGTATTTGCTTTCAGAGAAGAGATCGTTCAGCTGCAGAAACATTCTGTGAACGTATGAACTTGCCATCTCCACCTGAAAAATTCCGTACTTATACAGAATTGTTGTTCGACTCTTCTAAATTTACATGTGAAAAATCAATGAGAAATTCTGTTGAGGAGGCAACACGAATAGAAGGTAGCCGTGGCATTGTTGTTGCCTTAGATAGTTCATGGCAGAAAAGAGGATACCAGTCCTCAATGGTATTGTTACAGCTACGAGTGTCGATACTGGAAAAGTTATTGATTTTGAAGTGTTTTCGAAACATTGTCGGTGCAAAACAGCATTCAATTCTGTTCATGAACCATCATGTATTGCCAAATATAGTGGAATAAGGGAGGCATGGCAGTGAAAGGTGTAACGGCGATATTTGAAAAATCCGAAGCTCATTATGGCATTCGTTACACAAAATATTTGGGTGATGGAGATTCAAGAGGTTTTTCATCGATACTTCCCTGAATCCTTATGACACTCAAGTGGAAAAATTAGAGTGTGTTGGGCATATCCAAAAGCGTATGGGTACCCGTCTTATGGATCTCAAAAGAAAAAACAGAAGAAAAAAAATTGCCAACTGCCTTCTCATTGTTTTTAGCGCGTTTTTCACGTAGTGTATTTAGCGTACCATCTATATAAGCTAGTTATACTCTCACAAGTTGATCATTTTGGTGTTAGTGGTTAAGCTACTCGGCTTCGGATCCAAAGGTACCTGGTTCTATCCTACCGGATAAGCGCGCCACCTCAAACAGTTTAGAATTTAAACAGCTGTAGTTCTAGAGATATACTATTTTTTCAAAAGTCCTGTTAATACCTCGAATAAATGTTTTCAAAACATAAGAATTTGTGATAAAGCGAAAATTTTGCGCATAATGAGCCAATTAAAAATTAAAGGAACTTTTTATAATAAAAATTTATGACTCAAAAATTTTAAAATCCTTGAAAATTTCCCAAAAATTTCTGTTATATATCTTCTGCTTCCCTCTGAAAGAGAAAAAAAAATTGTAGGTGTAGACAATTTCTTAATGCGGGGATGAACACAATTTTCAATTAAATTTTAAGGGAACACAGTACGATTCAGTTGGCATAAATCAATTAAAAACTGAAGCAAAATGTTTTTTATCCTAAAATATTCTTTATATAATTTTCTATAATCTTAAAATATTTGAAAGCTCAAAATTTTAAAAAAATCCGGAGTTATATGACAATTTTTATGTTTTTGTTCTTATTCACATCCAAAAGAAAATAAAAACTTAAAACTGATTTATTTCAGAAATAAAAATTAACTAGTTTACTTTATTTAAAATGCTAAGGCACTCTTTTCAATTAAGTCAAATGCTTTGATATTGTTTCTACCTATTGCTATAAGTACAAGTTACTAAGTTAGTATGCATGCTTATTTTTTAAAAATAGTTGAATTTAAAATTTATGCAATTTAAAGGAATTTTCGATAAAAATTCATAAAAAAAGTTTTTAACGAAGATCAGTTATGCTAGCAGAAACCGAGTTAACTTTAGTCATGCATAGTTTGACATATATGTAAATCAAATTTAAAATATTAAATAGTTATTTTGTGGTATTTTGAACTCAAAAACAGTTTTACTTAATACATATACATAGGTTACAAGCAAAAAAAATGTAAAAACCAGTCAATTCAAAGATTTTTTTTATAAATCTTACGATGTCCCATTAATAATGTATTTGTATAAATTTCTAAAGAAATTATATTTTAGGATAATTATCATTGATGTCAGAATGATCAATCAAAACAAGTAAATTAGCCATTAATATTCACTTCCAACAACATAACAAAAAATCCACTCTTTCTCTTAAATTAATGTTACACAATGTTACGTTTTTTTAATATATTACAAAATTGCATGCTTTAGAAAGTTTGAACTACAATGTAACCATGTAGTTAAAAATGTTTTATCATTATTTTAGTTAGATATTTTTCTGTATTTAAAGAGACATGGAACAATTTTTAAAAAAAACTTAAATTTTAGAATTTAGAATTTTTTATTGTTTGCAATTTTTTTATTCAAAAAACTTCTTACATTGAATTAAAGGTTTGTCTGCAAATAAATGCCTAAAAGGAAATTGAACCCATTTTTCTTCTAAACTCAAGTACTATAAATAAATTAACTTTTTTTGTTTCTTGTAAAACTTAGGACACATATGCACGCTCGCACGCATACACGCAAGAAAGCTTATTAAATTTCACTAAAAAAAATGTAAACATTTATTTTTAAGCAAACATTAGATAATAAATAGTTTCTGCTTTTATTTTTGTAATTTTTGATGGACAAAAATGAGTCACATTGAATCAATTCATATATCCTCCAATACATTTTATGAACTTTGATTTAAAATTTGAAAAAAAAGAATTACTGAATTTAGTTGGCAACATGTCAATATTTTATACAAAACTTTGATTTTGAAAAAACGAAAATATACGATGATATTTATTTATAGTTTAACAAAAATCAATACTTTCATGAAACAGGATGAGGTATTTTGATGTATTTCTATATAATAATCACAGTGATATTCAATAAATAGTATTTGTATGTAAATAAGAAATAATTCAAAGCATTGAAAAAACCACCCAAACTTTTTGAATAATTATAAGGTGACCAATCATCTTTTTGGGAAGACAGTTCGTCTTTTACAGGTTTCTCTTCCTCAAAAGTGTCCTCCTATATATGTCCTCATTTTTTAATATTTTAAAACTAAACTGTTAATCTTTGTATTGAAAGATGCAAGGCCGAACTGTTACGTGTTATATGCCGGTACAGTATGAATTACCAGAGATATTAATGTACTTTGTACATAAGCATCTATTTTTCACAAAACGATTCAAAAGATTGATGGTGAAGATAATTCAGGTACAGAAGTCAGTCTTAGTTTGAACGATTTTGTCCTTCAATAAAAATCGCGAGTTGAAGAAAAATTTATTCCTTCAAAAATAAAAATAAAAATGTCAAACACTTAAAAGGATCAGATCCGAGCATAACGGAAACAAGATATCAATCATTAGCATGGCCAAGTAATTTTAGCGCGTTTTTTACATGTTGTATTTTACAATAATGCAACTATGAACTTTTTACTAACAAAAAGTATACTATACTTAAAAAATTTTTAAAAATATGTAAAAATTATTAAATTTAAATATGATTCGGCTCATCTAGGGCACAAATGCGACCAAATGCCGAAAACCCGAGGTCAATTGGTTGCTTATTGGCTGAGAAAAAGGTACGACAAAATATGGAACGAAGACGAAATTTGCGTCCTAATAGCGCTTTTTTTACTCTACGTGAAAAACGTGCTAAAAATCACCAAAGTACAGTATTTTTGGCCAACATATTTTTAATATGTGGAAGAATGGTCTGAAACAAATATCACAGGAAAAATAATAGTTTTCAATTGTGTGTGTGTGTTTTTTTTTTTTTTTTTTTACTTCATCGCAAAAAAAATGGGCAGATAGAAAATTTTGTTGCGTTTTTATCGAAAGAAATGACTGATATTAAAATCAATAATAAATATCTTTTTGAAGAAATTAGAAGACTGGATGTATATTTAAATTCTCATAAATTAGAACAATGGAGAAATCAGCATGTTGACATTTGTAAAATATGGGTGGAAATTGTTAACCATTTCGAAAATGAACTCATTCCATATGAACATTTAGTTATTCTTGATGAATTTACGTTATGCTGCCCTGAAATTAATGCAGCCGTTGAAATAGTTTTTTTTTCAATCGGTAATAATATTTGGACAAGTGAGAATTCAAGATTGAATGTTGATATTTTAGCTCTGTAACGCTTACAATAAAGTTCAATATGAAGGATATTTCTTGCTCCAAATTTTCCGATATGCTAGAAAATTATATATTGATGCAATTCAATGGAAAATACTGGTTTAAGTAAATAATTAAAATGATGTGTAATTTTAATTGTACATATATATTATATATTATTCGCATGTTGTAATGATGATTTAGTAAGGAGGACGACTTTTGCGAATCTTGATAGCGTGCCGTTTGTATTTCTTATATGGTGATGTTCATTTCATTACTATGGAAGACAGTCTGTGGAAAACTATTCTTCTTTATTAAACACTGAAATGAAGACACACAATAGACGAACACAACAAAAATAACATAAATAAAAACACTAGCTCAGCCGACTACATGATGACAAGAAGAGAAGAAGCGAAAAGGGCGGTCTCCAGGAGTTCGGTATATATAGGCACTTAAATACGTGATCTGTGTGGGTGGATGGATGTAGTTTAAAATCTCTCGTTAGACGGCTGGTTAACTTATTACTAAACGTTGGTCTGAAGGGATTGACAAAGGTAATTAAAAGTTATTAAGAATAATTAATGGGATTATTACATATATATATATATATATCGTGTATTTTGGTTATCAATAAAATGTTTCATTTATTTGCTTTGTAATTATTTAAAATTTTTTCGTCCTCTTTATCATTGTAAAAAAATTGATCACCTTAATATTTTTGAAATAATATATAACTGCGAAATACATAGTTGTCAGAAGTCTTAATATTTTTCTTTGAATCTGGAAAATAGTTAAGCTAAAAATACATTTCTAGTTAGGAAAAATGATTAGAGTTTTTAATTAAGAAAAAATGCGATGTGTAACACATATTTTTGCAGATGCTTTCATATTACATATGAACAATTTGCTGGAATGTACTACATCTGCTTCTTATTGACTGTCAAGCAGTAAAATAGAAATTTGACACATTAAGAGTATAATCTGCTGACGTTTGGGGAAAAATGAAGAGTTATTTAACGTCCACAGCAACTTTTTCTTATTATAACTAAAATTACTGTCGAAAGAAAGAAAAATTATTTGGTAGTAAATTTATTAACTCCTATTTCTTTTTTCCCTGTTAAATTATTCTTGTTTTGGGGAGAAATTATTTTTAATGTATGGTATTTTATCATTTTTCGGATGTCATTCTGTCAAAAATTTCATATGTTGTTGGCAAAAAAAGTACTGTTTTGGAAAAAAAATATGGTGTTATTACTGCTGAAAAATTAATTAAAAACTGCGTTTTTCTATGATTTATGTGTGAAAAACTTATACTCATTTTGTGTTGATATAAATACATATCAATTATTTTTAATGAAAGGAAATTAAAATGAAATTAGAAAAAAAAAACCAATATTTTTTATGATCAAAAATAAGTATTTTTCCCAGGGTTATTTTTTTAAATTCACATTTAGCATTAAACAATTACTCGTAAAAACTTCAGGAATATTTTAAGG
This sequence comes from Trichonephila clavata, assembly GCA_019973975.1. NCBI lineage: Eukaryota > Metazoa > Arthropoda > Arachnida > Araneae > Nephilidae > Trichonephila > Trichonephila clavata. Next base: position 2,336 of record BMAO01024966.1, on the reverse strand, counting down.
AAAAATTTATTGCTTCAGATTATTTTGAAAAAGTACAATAAAAAGTTTCTTTTCACAGTGAAATACCCCCGAATTCAGAATTATTGAATGAAAATCTAACCGTTTACACTTTTTTTCAGAAATGGACAAAGGTAAATTTATATAACTACAAATACAGTAAAATATGTTTAACGCGAAAACGCTTAAGATGAAATATCAGTTAACATGAAATAACGCAAAGGTCTCGACAAACTACCATGTACTTTCATACATCTTTTTCTCCTAAAATGAAACGAAAATCGCTTAACATGGAAAGATTTCCCTTCTAGGGAATGAAAGTTTCTGTATTATATAACTGTCTTACTGTATCTTTGGAAGAATTCGTTGCAGTAAATGGTGATCATATGTGTACAGCCCCAGTTATGGCACACAAAAACATTTTAGAGTTTTCTCAAAGCTCAAAAGATATCATTGATGCAGATTCTGACTGAAAATTTGATGAATAATATAGTTCCACTTCCCACGTCAACAGAAATGAGGAACTTCATGAAAAGTATGTGCACAGTTATTTAGACACACATTCTAATGGTGAGATGAATAACAAATGGTTGAAATCGAACAATTTGTTAAAAATTTGATGCTAAAGAAACAATGCAAATAAATATATTTTCCAAAAGCTCAATAAATGTTTTTTTAAGAGAACTCGAAATTATAAATAATTTCCATTAAGTTTTTTGAATGTTTTTGTTTCATTGATTTTATTAAATGCATGCATATATGCCTTATCTATGTAAATAAATGTACTGTAATAAACTTAATTTTATATATTATATTTGCAATTTATCCTTATTCTTTAACATGAAAAATATTTCAATTCCTTCAGTTTCGTGTTAAGCGATTTTCACTGTATTTATTTCTACACAATTCGATAATAATAATATAATGGAAACTCATAAGAGTAAATACATCAAAATAACTTTTAATTCTACTTGAGGATTAAAAAAGCGAATAAAGAATGAAATTAATGACATTATTGCCAACAAACAATAAAATATCATTTTAATCATGAAACAACGTATAGTTTTACAAATGTAGTTGAAATTTCTCTCAACTACGCATTTGAAATTTAATAAAAACTTATTTCAAAGTATAACTGAAAGCAATTTTACTTTACGTATCAAAATCTCATACTATCAAATGTAGAGTTTATTATCACTAAAAAAATTCCCTAAAGTATATGTAAAAAAATATTAATAATTTGCTTCTCCATTTCATTCTTTTGCAAGAATTCTGGAAATTTGATGGTAAATCTTAGCTTAATTAATTAATTACAAGCTTATATACTAAATAGTGAGTTATTAATTAATTTCAAAATATAAAACCATAATTATTCGGTGTTTTTTTTTGAGTTGATATATTGTCAATTTTAAAATATATATTAACATTATATCTTCTTTCATAATGAAAAAGCAAATACATGAGGAAAAAAGAGAATTAATTAATTTCGTTATTCTGAAATTAAATAAACATTACAACTTAACAACAAATAAGAAGCATTAAATATTTTAAAGTTAAATAAAATTGGATGATGTAAATAATTGAAATTAATTAAAATTATTATATTTTAATTTTTTAAATTTGACTGATATTTATATAGTGTAGGATTTGCTTAAGCTAAATTACAAAATGTTTGACTGCACCAAAAATGCAGATTATTTAAAATGATATTATATTCCACGAGTTCATTTTAATGCGTTTCTAGTTTTTATTTTAATGAGTGCATTTATTTAGTTTCAAAATCTTAATCTAATCGAAATGAAGGACGAAGTACAAATGCTCAAGAGAACTAATTACGAATTCATTATTTAAGCTTTAAAGATACGTAGAGCTGGTTTCCATTTATTTCATCTGAATTTCGGAATGGAAAATGGTAATGTTTAAATTGAAGTTACGCGTAGTGCTTAATTTTTAATTACGGTCCTACTTTCTTAATTAAGACGATCCATTAAATCAAATTCTGAATTTCTTCCAGATAGTATTCGAAGTTTCTTGTATATCAGTTATTCACAAACAGAGACAGATAGGCTCGATGGCGCCCTCTATGGCCATTTATATAATAATTAATACAGTAAAATGTCGTTTATCCGAACGTTTATTATCCGGAGCCTCAAATATCCGAACTGGTTTTTTTTGTCAACTACATGTACTGTGTATGAATACATTTTCGAACAGTTGTTTCATGTGAGGCCAAAAGTGACGTGAGAACCCAAGGTTGAAGGATATATGGTAATTTCAGTTTGTGTGATTTAGTAAACAGCTTCGCGGGAACATTAGGTCAGTTGTTTCCAAGTGAGGGG
>BMAO01024965.1:0-24720 GCA_019973975.1 Trichonephila clavata | reverse complement strand
GGTCATGCAAGTTGAATGGACTCATAAATTGGGAGAACCTTAACTTTTGTAACTTTGCGCTTGGTCTCTGTCCAATGACTAGGCGAGACCGAGGGGCACGCGGATGCAAAAAGGGTAATTTGCCCTCACTTAAAAACAGGCGCTGAGACAATTTTCGGCAGAGTTTTCACTGACAATAATGATATTTTGATCCCCAAATTTTAGGAAACTTCCTGTACCGTCAGGGACCATGCCAGCCTCCCATAACCTCGCCTCCGTCTCAGATAAGTGAAACTCTTTTACTTACTGTATAGTTTTCATTCTTCAATTTTAATATTGTTAATCTTACTTTCGTAATGTGTTTTAAATTGTAATAAACAAACTTAATTTAAATTTAATCCGAATAATGTCTTTAGTTGCGTCTCCAAATATTTAATTAGTACTAGCCCCTATCATGATGCGGATCAAGTTAAATAAGCGAACCTGGGTAGTTGTTAAGAAGTTAGTTTAAAGTAAAATTAGTCAGCGCCGCATCAGAATTTAAAGCAACAAATAATAAATTTCTGAAAGCTTAAAATTGAACAGAATACTTTCAAATAAATGCAATAAAATACAAATAATTCTAAGTTCAAATGTGAAATGCACTTAAAGTTCGAAATAAACAGTTCAAAATTTGTATCAATAGTATTTATTTAGGTTTTTCTAAATTATGTAAAAGTTGTACAGGGTGTTTTATAATGGAATTTTCCGTTTTTACTGTACAAGCTCTAATTCTTTTATCACGACCTAAAGAGGTTTCTACAACTTTGCCCAACTTCCACAGGCTTCTTGGTAATAAATCATCATGTATCAATACAATATCATTGATTTTTAATTCAGTCACTTTCGTTGAATTCACAATATGAGCCGATTTCAAATTTAAAAGATAGTCCTTTCTAAATTGTCTCCAAAAGTTATTCAATAGTCTTTCTTGGTAGTTGAATCGTTTGATAAGCACCTTTTTATTCTCAACACAGTCTGCAGTAGAAAGTCTCAATGCTGGTAAACTAGTTAATCTTCTCCTTAACAAGAAATGTGATGAAGTTTATGGAAAGGATCCAGTAGAATCTGAATCGATATATGTGATGGGACGCGAGTTTAATACTGCTTCAATTTCACATAAAACAGTCTCGTATAGCAACGTATCCAATTAAGAACTACTGTCGAGTCTGAAAACAGTATGTAATTATTAGTTTTCTTAAAGACTTTTTTCAAAGTTTTTAATAAACGAGCTCCTATTAAAGTTGCAAGTAACTCAAGTCTTGGTAAACTCAATTTCTTTAGTGAAGCTACACGTGCCTTTGAAGAAACAAAGTTCACTTGAAAATCTGAATCTGTTTTGTAGCGAATGTGTATGCAATAGCACCAAAGCTCTTTCACTTACATCGCAAAATATTACAATTTGATATTCATTAAACTCTTCATTAGTTTCAACAGTTTTAAAATAATAGCTTGGTATAGATAGATCTACCAATGAATGAACCTCCTTATATCATTTTTTCTATTTCTCTCTCTCTCCGTTCTCAAATTTTTTCCCAATTCTTCATCCCAATCAAATCGCCCCCTTCCCCAATTTCTTGAAGAAGAATTTTTACTATAATCGTGAATGCAGCTATATATCCGATAAGATTAAATAATTTGGATGAGGTACGCAAAACATACTTAGCGTTTGGTATTTTTAGCATTTTTAAATGAATGAATAAGAGATGACAAGTCTAATTTAAATTCACCAGTTTTGTTCCAAATTAATCCTAAAACGGTTTATGGGTACAGCTTCAGTATGAGTTAGTTTTTGAAATTTACTTTCTTCCCATTTTTGGATTAAATCTACAGAATTTGTTTTCCATTTCCTAAGGTACATATTCACATCTTTTAAAATTAATTTAGTATGTTTAGGCAATTCTAATGTTTCATTAAATGTATTTGTTCCTGTTATTAAATCATCTACGTATAAATATTCGTTTAAAAACTTGTATGCTAAAGGATGCGATATTTCGTAATTCTTTATGTGGTGTTTCAGGGTTGCTGCTAAGGTAAAAGGTGAAGATTTTACACCGAAAGTATAATTGTTTTGTTTGTAAAAATTTTTTAATTATTTGGTGGAAATTTATATGACCAAAGAAATTTTTGACAATCCCTATCTTTTTCAGCAGAACTATTTGAAGGAAAGCCTTTTCCAAATTGGAAATTAATCCTATTCTAAATTTCAAAAGTAAACTCAATATATTTGGATTTAGATTAGGTCCTGCCTTTAAATTAACAAGAAATTTCTTTTCTTTTGAAGAAGCGTCAAATACAATTCTCAATTTAGCTGTTTCTTTATCATTTCTGATTACGGGATGATGCGGAATATTATAAACAAGATCTTAACATTTCAGTATTTACCAATTCTATAATTCCAACTGTTAGCTGACTGTCTAAAACACTAGTATAATTTTCAAACAAAGAATTAAATCGCGATGCTAAACTCATTAATCCATTTTTTGCCAAATTAAAACTACTATAGTAATATTTACTTCATCAGCGAAAGGCAGTTTAATCTCGTACCTACCATTTTTAAATTTTATATTTTGTTCAAATTTCTTTTAATGTTTCTTCCTCAGATGATTCCCTTTCTATATTGTCCGTTATACCTAAATAGCCAATTGCCCAAATTTTACGTTTGAGAATTAATATCTTCCAATGAATAACTTTCCGAATTGCAATTTGTTTGGTGTTCACAAAAACACAAATTTTCTACAATAGAATCTATATTTTTTCTTAAATGATCGATACCCGTTAAGGTCCACCCAACGGTCGTGGGTAGCCTAGTGTTTACAGCATCGGACTCCAGACCAGAAAGCCTGGGTTCGATGCCTGATGCCACCAAATACTCTCCGAGTACACACGGAGTACGTGCTCGTTTAATCAGTGGGTTCGAATGGTGTCGCCATCTATCGTGTTGTACAGAGAAAAATCGTGCTGTCTCCTTAATGAAACTCAAAGCTTAGGCTAACGACAGGCGTAAAATTCTAGACCTTGGCCGCGATGAATTTCGTAGACCTTGATCTGATGTTACTGTCGATCACGTGGCATAAACAACAAATTCCACCCAAATATTCTTTCAACACAAAAAATAGATTTTTATTTATCCTTTTAATACACTCAGTTTGAAACTGCCAGTAAAGATCCGTTCGTATTAAAACATTAATCTCTTTATTACTTTGAGAAAGACATAAATCTGAATGAATCATGTGGTTAGCTTTAGTTAGCTTTTGTATAGAAACATTGGGAGTGTCGGAAAAACTGCATTTGTTTGGTATCTATCATTAATAACTAACATTCCACTCTCCTCTCTGGATGTTTTATATAGCTCTAATTTTGTGACCATTACTACATCAAATAACCTTTCCCTCGGTTCCCTATTTCCGAATATATAAACTAACAAATGTTTCTTTTGTATAACTGGAAGATTAAGCCACGTTCAGCAAAATGTTTTGAAGAAATACTGACTGCGAGCCAACCTTTCATTCGACCTAAGTTAGAAGTAGTATAGACACAACAGCTAAATTTTCTTTTTTATTTTCATCTGATTCTTTAATCATTTCGCTCTGCGTTTTTTGAAAACAAATTGATTCCTGATGAGATATTTCTACCATGTTTTACAGGGTTGAATATTAGATCTATAGTGCGCAATTAAATATGAACGTTAAAAACATTTGAAGCATTTCCCTTCACTTTTTAATTTATTTATTTTTTCTGATACCGGAAATGATTCACAGCAGAAAGAGTTATGTTCTGACTGACGAAATAAACACCTAGATTTAACATTTGTACTTAATGTTGTAGCGGTAAGAATATTACGATTAAATGGTTTTTTGAAACCTTCCTTTCTTGAAAATAATTATTAGCATTATAAATTTTGTTTTTTTTTTAGGTTCATGGAATAAATAACATTCCACTTCCATTTTTATAAAATTAACTAACTCCGAAACGTCAAATTGGGAATTATATTTTCTTTTACGATTTTATTCTATACTAATATCTTCTGGAATTAATTTCAATAATATAGGACACAATAGTTGGCGATGGGTACCAAATACTACATTTAAACTTTCAAGAGATCGTATATTAATTTTTAGCTCTTTATTTAAACGACGTAACGCCTTAGTGTTTGAAGAATTTATAACGGATTCCAAGTTAGGCTGCTTATCAATATGGCTATTAATTATGAGATTTTCGCGACCCACAATCTCCATTTAAATAAACTTATACTTTTTTCATATTTCTCCTTATTTAATGCTAACCCTTTAATAGCATTTAATTCTACTCCTCGGTGTAAACCTTTTAAATAAGCAAATTTTTGCATTTCTGTTAAACTACCGTTTTTATATCTAGCTGTTTGGAACTGACTCCGAAACTCAAGCCATGAAACTGAATCCCTGAAGAACTTATTTATATTAAGCTTAAGAAGTTTTACAAATTTCAATTCCGATAGACAATTTTAATTCCTTCATTAATAGAACTATCCAATGATTTATCGGTATCATTTCCATTTAAAATCTTGGTATTTTTTTAAATAGATCTAGATATTCTCTCGATAACCATTTGATAATACTTTCGAAATGCTCCTCACTTGCTGAAATTTCCTTTTCAATTTCTTCGGATTTTAAGAGAAATTCAGGCTTTTCATTAACTCCTTTAAATTATTCTGTTAATCAAGTAATTGTTCATTGCAATCAATTATATCTTCAATTTCATTTTCATAAGAAATAGATTCATCTTTTATTATACATTCAATTTTTGTTATAAATTTCACGAGCGCTATTGGCGATGGGCCTCATAGTTTTGAACCTCTGTCAAATGACGAATAAGACATCCAAACTTCCCCACCAGGTCAACTTGAGGAATTTGAGCCCCGACAGACCTAATGTGCATCAGCTCGTCCCCACTTCTTTAGAGACACCAGAATTCGAACTCACGACTCGCGCCCATCATGAGTTCGGCTATAATGTCAAGGCTACAGTGAAAAGACGCGCGTTTAATTTGAACTCAATGCTTAGAATCTGCATTCTTAAGGTAACAGAACACCTTCGAAGAAAATTTTTTGAATTAACCTGAATTTTGCCTGTTAATGCATATTTTATGACCTTATGGGTCTTTAAAATCAGAAAAACACCCAAGTAAAGTCTTATTAGTGTACATTTTTTCTGTGAAAGGGGTATTTTATGAAAAAATAAGCAAAAATAAGACTTTACGCAAAACATGATAACTGAAAATAAAATAAATATATTGACATTTTGTAAATTGAATAATATAGCATACAACCTTATCTAGGGAATAGACACTTATTTTGGTGATATAACCATTACGTGAAAAGCTATTGTGTTTCGAGCTTCTTAACGTTGAAATTTTCTTTAAAAGCTATTGTAATTTTCACTTTATTGCTGTATAAAAAAATTTCTACTCAACATAAAATCTTAAGAGAGGTCTATTCCCTGTATTAGTATTTAAAAAACATATATATAAAATTTTTATTTCATCCAAGCATAACTTTTTGAGATATTGTGTTTTGCGGTAAGAAAAAATGTAAAAAAACTCATTTTGAGAAAACGACAAAAATAACATTAAACTAATCTGATTACAAGAAAAACACTTACTTTCTTATTAAAATGCACCAGATTTATAATTCTCTCCATCTTTAACTTCTAAAACAATATTTTTTTTCTTTTTAAGGGCTCTTAAAATTTTCCTATGTTTCTTTGTTTTGGGGTCTGCGTTATGAATCGATTCACGGATTCTGCATTTATCTAAATGTTTATATCCCCGTAAGGTAAACACCCCAGGATTTTCAATATTCATCTTATTAAAAACTTTGAGGCACCCATTTAATCCCTCATTGAAATGTATAACAGCATCATACGACCCAAATTTAATTGTTTTGAGCGAAACAAATACTTCTTTCGGAACTTTTTGCCAGATTATTCCGTTAAAACACTCATTTGCATTTTGCGTGCGTCCATGTAAGCACTTACTTAATATCTGTTTGTCGCATAGTTCTAAATATACTGGTTTAATTTTATTTAAAACATCATTTGATAAACCAGCATATTTTGTGGTACATTTTGTTCCATTTGCCACCCCCCGCTGAAAATAACACCAGCTGTCTTTCCCTATTGGGCACTGACCATGCATCGGTTTCTTATCACTTGATGCACAGTGATATAACGCAGAAATTACATTTTGCTGCATGGCATTTAAGTTACCGACATTACTGCGTACAGCAATTCCGTAGTAATTTTGAAGTCGGTCGATAAAATTATCAGTTAATTTGCCTTTACCAGACAGTCCTTTAGTTTTTGTTTTTAGCTTTCTTAGACGCGAGCCCACTCTCTTTTGTACATGGCCAATGCACTCAAACTTTGTCACACTGTTCATTCCATAAGTGTCTTTCACACTCATGAAAGCTTTTGAGTCACCATCTCCATAATATTGCGTGTATTGAAGTCTGCGGTTTTTTTCTGAACGAAGAAATATTCGTGAAGCCCCCACAATTTCCATTTTTGACGAAGATCCCGTGAAGTTACACTGACATATGTGGTCAGCTTTTGACGACTCATATTCAGAGTTTCTTGGCATAGTCTGAAGTCTCTTACATGTAGGACAGTAGGACGACATAACTTCTACGTCTAACACCTTACCAGTATCAACTGATATTGCAGCAACACAACCATTCATAGACGTATAGCCTCTACGCTGCCATGTGCCATCCACAGATATGCCACATTTTACAAAATCAGATGAAAAATTTTCTTTTATATCCACAATTTCAGTAGCAGCTTTTTTCATGGATTCCTCAGCTACTTCCTGAACCACTTTTAAAAGCTTTGCTTCCTGATTTTTGAAAGCAGTTTTTGTCTCAGTCGAGGCAAATTTAATGTTGAGCATAATTTAAATGCACCAGCAAAACCCTTGCCTATCTGCCGCATACCATATACTAGCCTGGTATTTATGACTGGTGCATTTACAACTTTTTTTGATGAAGCAAATGCAAAGAAAAAGTCACAGCATTTACATTTTAGTGTAAAATGAGAGCATAATCCATACATGGAATCCTCAAAAAGCTCTACTTTTTCAGCAAAACATTTTGGGCAGCAAAGTTGAGAAAATGCATCCACAATAAGCTCAAGCTCAATGATTCTGTTACCAAACAGAGGACCAGGCATTTCTTCTGCAGTTGACATACTCTCATTTCCCAATTTTGAAGAACTAGCAGTGCATTCAGGAACAGGTGTTGAATTGCTGTTATTTTCGGAAATTTTTGTGTATTTATTTCCAAAAAATTGTCTCTTACGATTTCTAGCAATACTTTTCACCATTTTCAAGCAAAAATAAAACAGAATAGAATTATTTTTTAACTTTCTACGCTGTCGATTCTTTCAGTATGAAAATCAAACATATATGTAAACAAAGTCACTAAACAACAAATTTGATGCCAGATTTCCTACATAAAAAGGAAAAATGTATTTCCAAATACATTTATATTTATTCTCAAATATTCTATTTTAATTTCTGACAAAATATTTGTATATTAATTTTCATATTTCATGTCATATACCATGAAAGAGAAACGTAAACAAACAATTTGGGCCACTTCCGGTTAGCAGAAAGGCATTTCCGGTCAGAGAAATTCATGATCATGTAATATTAAAAAAGCTGTAACTTGGCTTCTAATTAAGCTAGAAACAAAATGTTTACAGATTTAGAAAGATAAAAGATTGAATTTTAATATTTGATCAAAAACGAAAAATCAGTATTTTGACCGAAAATTGAGTTTTAAAGGTGTTCTGTCACCTTAATGTAAATTAACATTAAAAAAAACAGGTACAGAAGTAAACTTTCTAGTTCAAGTGATTTAAGTGTAAAATTAACATAAACAGAAAGGAAATAATGAAAAATTCTTCCACTTTCCCAATAATCGAATTAAAGGCAAATTAGCATTAAATTTGCACTTTTTTTTCCTTTTCGTTCGTATTCAAACCATTTTAAGAACAGTTGTGCCGCAAATTTCTTTTAACCCGATGGAAAAAAAGTTCGAGAGCTGCTGCTCTAGCGTAATGGTACATGACAGTTAATGGTAATTGAAAACACGCTGAATACAAGAAAATACATAGATAAAATCTTGGAACCAAAACTCCTAGCTTCTATTAGTGATCTATATCCGCTAATTGTTTCATATATTTTGAAGGAGGATTCAGTTCCTTGCCATAGAGCAAAAATAAGAAATTCAATTACTAGTCCCGACTTATATAAACCCCATAAAAAATCTTGTAAAAATTCTCCGTCTACCAAATAAAAGATAGTTAATACAGGCTATAATTGTGAATTACATGTTGGACCCATGTAATAAACAAGATCTCCAAGTATTGAAAGTTCAATGAAACGTTGCTCTGACGATGTACTCGCACCGATTTTGTACCGGGTCGCTTCATTTATCACTGTCCACGGTATCTTACAACCTACTGAGCTGACGTGGTTTTTTTTCGCTTTGCTTTATGAGTGTCATTTCAAAATGAGCAAAATTTATTGTTCGTTGCTGTCTCTCTAACTGTTTGCAGTTTCATTCTCTAGCCATTCATAAGTGTTCCCTTTTACATAGAGTATGTATACGTAGTATGATCCAAAAGTTCGGGAACATGGTGTAGAAAACTTTACCCTGAATAGTTCACAGCACCAAAGCACAACCAACTTCAAAGTAATACCCTTGGGCGACGAAACATTTGTGCCAGTGTTCGCGCAACTTCTGGAAGCACAGCTAGAAGCCCTTTTTCGCAACTCCCGTAAGGCCTCCTGCGATGCTACTTTCACCTCATTTGACGACACAAAACGGTGTCCCTGTAAATCTTTTTTCAATGATGGGAACAGATAAAAGTATCATTGAGCTAAGTCTGGTGAATAGAGGGGATATGGAATCACGTTAGAGTGAGTTTTGGCGAGGAACTCTTTTACCAATTGGGATCGATGTGCAGGTGCGTTGACATGCATAAAATATCAGTCGTCACTGCCAGACTGTTCCCGACGACTGGATTCCGTCAAATAAAGGCTTCGAGAAGTGTGTAGCCTCAGCAATTTGTGCAAGAGTTTTTCGAACACATTCAGACACCAATACAACATTTTTTGCATTCGTGAAGTCGAAGGTAGTGCAAAGCGTTCATTGTCTTCGATGGATTCTTCGCCATCTTTAAAACGCCTATACTATTCATAAACCTTGTATCTCGTCATAGATTCACCATATACCTTACTTAGCATTTCCGAAGTTTCCATTGGTGTTTCAACTAAGCGTGCTAAGCGAATTGAATGTTCAACGCCACCTCAAGAAAAGCTAAAGAAAAAACATCACCGAGCAAAGCTAACTAACTTTGGAAGATAACAGCTGAGCGTGCGGTTCGGTTACATGCCATGCACTAAACCAACCTGGCCAGATATTGGATTGTTAAGAGAATCCCTTTCAAGTGGTTTAACTTTAGGTACTTGCTTTCGTCGTCAGCAATGGCACCCACCCCCTGAATTTTCGGATCGTACTACGTATATATTCTTTTCCTATATAATTTGGAAATTAAAATTGATTCATTAAGAATGTCTTCCCGGCTCAATTTTAAGAATTTCCTATTTTTTTAAAACTATTCTCGGACATTATTCGCCCCAGGATAAAACTAGGTTTTCCCACCATATTGAATTTTTGATGTTCCTTTTGTAATTATATAGGTGTTTTTTATCCAATACTATGGGATAGAGATTTTTGTTTACTTATATAATTACGTTTTTAGGATTGTTTGTAAAACTCCTTAATTTGAAATTCTAAAATGAATATATATATATTATCTAAATAAATAGTTAAAGTACCTTCTCTTAATAAGTCTCTAAACACGTAATTAATGTATCTTTGGAAATAGTTACTGCTAATAGATAAACCGAATGGCACTTTTAAAAATTCGTATTCGCCTGTTTCCGTTACAAACGCGGTGTATTTTCTACTTGTTTCATCAACATCTACATGAAAAAATGCATTCTTTAAATCTAGAGTCGAAAACACTCTACCGTCCCCTTATTTATCTAATACCTCTTCAATTACAGGAAGTGGATATCTGTCCCTGATTATTTTTTTATTTAGCTTTCTATAATCGATACACAAACGCATCGTTTCATCTTTCTTTTTACACACCACAATAGGAGACGAAAAATCTGAACAACTCTCTCTAATTATTCCCTGTTCTAACCACTGATCTATTTGTTTTTCAACCTCGCGCTTTTCAAGCAAAGATAGCCTACGTGATCTCTGACAAATAAGTTTTTCATCCGACAGAATTATATTCATTTTCAAAGCAGTAGATTTTGTTTTGTTGGTTTGTAATGTTTTATTATTGTATGTACTTTACTCCTTATTCCACTATCCGAAATATGCGATAAATCATATGAACATTCCTCGTATGCCTCAGATACCTTTAGCAAAAACAAATTAGACTTATCCATAATCCTCTCAGAATTAACTAAACATCCTAACTCATCACTCTGCTGTTCCCCCACTATCCCATCCTCTAAACATACCAGATTGCGTATTCTATCATTTGACCTTGCTTCCTCTGAGATTCACTTTTTAAGAACTCATAAACTCTTAAGGGTAATAATATTTCTGCCTCTCTCTCTCTCTCGCACACTGCCGTGGGGATAGTTTGTGTTTCTCCCCCTTTCAATGAGATCGTAAATTCTAAAACGTTTACATTTCTCCGTTCGCCAAAACAACTGGTTAGGGTGATTTGAGAATGCACTCTTTTTATCGCTGAAACATACTTTTTATTTATGATTACTGAATTGGCTCCACTGTCCAAAGTAGCAATTAATGGGATATCATCAACAATTACGTCTACATACTGCAATTCATTAAACAAAAAGTCATTTTTATTAGAAATAGTTTTAATTTGGTTTATGGTATGCCCTACACTTTTATCTTTATTTTCTGACGTCGCCGTTTTTTTCGCACAATTTCTAGCAAAATTTGGCCCTCCACACACATAACACGAGATTATTTTTTCTTGTTTCACACTTTGGTTATGTTATGGGAATTGTCTCTAGAAATAATTAGTATTTACTATGTTCGCGCGGTTTTTAATGTAAGCATCATTATCGCGTTTCTACTCTTAACATTATTATGGTTTCGCGATTCATGCAGTGATCTGTTATTCGAAATAAAAAATATATCGCAAGCTTTTCCTAGTTCATCTGGCACAAGCCATTAATCCGCCTGCAAAATTTTAATATGTGAAGCAGTTTCTAGATCTAAAGTGTCTAAAAATTTATCACTGATCATTAAATCAAATAGGGATTTAAAATCATTAACGTTACCAATTTTTAGGTAATATTGAAACATAGCACTTAAACGAGTAGCGAATTGTACATGAGTTTCATCTGTTTGCTTTTTGGCTTTTCTAAAATTAAGTAAACATTCCTGAGCAGAGGGTTGAAATTCTCTTAAACTAATGATTTTACTAACTCATAATCTTGGATTTCGTCATCTTTTACGTAAAGCAAAATGTTATGTGCCCTCTCACCAAGAATATTAATCATTATTTCTGACTTTAAGTCCTCCGGAACATTTTTAATTTTGAATGCTCGTTCTATTGATTGAAAAAAAGACCACAATTTTCAGGTTTTGTTGGGATTTGTATGGTTAATGTTTTAATACTTTTAATTAAATTTTCTAAATAATTAGTTTCCCCCTTTAAACTTTTCTGGGTTACTTGCCCTTCAGATTTTGCCTTTTGAAGTTCAATTTCTCTGTCTGTCTGTTGCAGTTTAATTTTTTCTAGCTCTAGCTGTGAATTAGTTAATTGTAGCTGCCGTTCGGCTTTTGATTGTCTATCCTGAATGGACAAATTTATCTTATTCATTACAAATTCTGGGTCATCTTTAAACAGTTTTGAATTTTTCAATTTAGTTTTTAGTTCGAAAATTGTTTCTTTAGAAAAAACTTGCTCCCCAATTTCATTTAGATCATTTATCAAGTCCTCTTTTCTTGTACACTTATGATATGACATTTTAATCACAATAGAAGAGTATAAAAAGGTATCTTTCCTTTTTTTATTGTTGTTGAGCTTTATCAGTCAGGAAAAGGATTATTGAGTTCATCCGTTCAAAAGTACAGTCTGGCATCCGTTACCAAGCACAAGTACAGTTCGAATGTTCCGTTCGGTTCGCGAAAGTCTTAAACAGTTTTTTCACAGTCCTCAAAGTCCACATCGCGATATCAATTGTCCACACAGTCCACATCGCGGCCGTGCAACCATTTTCTGTGGTGTTATGACATGGATTTCTAGGGGTATTTATTGACGGCACTGCTTTTCACTAATACTAACGTTTAATGTGGACACTTGTTACAGTACTACACACTACTACACAGATATATGAATAATAACGTTTAAACAATCGTCTTGCTCTCAAAAATAGTTTCTCAGTCTTTTTACACTTATCATAACACAGTTCACAATGTTGACAAACGTAGTTCAACGAAGTTAATTGAATTCAGGTGAAGCATGGGTGGCCTTCGCGTCACACCACTTCTAGCATAGGGTAGAGCTGGTCCCTTCTCGGCCAGTCGGTTCCCGGTTGCTTTCCTTTTCCGCAGCGTTGGCTCTCCAACCTGCTCGTCGAGATCGCTCGCTCGCTAATCCCTCTGGTTAGTTCGCTGCTGGTGGCTCGAGTCGCCAGCGCCCTCTAGAGTGCCGTCTATATGGAAATTCCCACATTTATATATAAATGTTTTCTATTAAAGTTTGCGTAATTTTATATAAATAAATAGAAAAAAATAGCTTAACATGAAGAAACAAAATACATTAAAAATAAATTCATTAAAGAGCTTACTTTTTTCTTTTAAGTTAATGTTGAAAAAGTGTTTATTTTCTTCTTTTATGCCCTAACAAGCCCACATATAATTTTAAAAAATTTTGATCCCTATGAAAGTAATTGAGGTAATAGTTAAATTTTCAACACATATATTTCGATTTAAACAGTTTCATAACATATACCTGATGAAAAATGTTGTAATATCTATTTTTATAGACAAGTTGGACAAATGTTTTGATATAATTTTATTTTTTCGATTACATGAAAAACTAGTCAATTATTTATGAAAATGTTGCTTTTTATTTTTGAAAATGTTTAGTCTTTTTAAGTTATTTGTGTTTCTTAGATTTTTGCAAAGAAAAGTTAGTATGGATTTTAAAATCTATTCCCTTGTTGATTTTTAATAATTTTTCTAAAAAAACCTGGAAAAAACACAAAATTTTTTTAAATAGTGACTTAACATTTTTTTTTAAAAATATAACTAGAGATCTCAGCCTTAAATCCACACTTAATTTTATAGAACATTCGCAGAGGCGGAATAAGGCGTGGGCCACTGCCCACGGCCTTGCGGAGCATAGGGCCTCGCGCCTCAAAGCCGAAATAAATTTAACGAAAAGCAAGGAAAATCCAATGATGCACGCCACAGGGTTTTTTATAATTAATACATTAGAAAATTCTCAACTCTATCTCTTTTTCGCCATAAGATATCCCCCTCAGGGGGTCACCTTCTTTAGGTGAGTACGGGTGTCACAATCCCGAGGTACCCTAGTGATCTTTTCCTTTAACCAAGGGGTTTACTGTCTTTGGTAAACACGGGTGTCACGACCCCGGTGGGCCCTAGTGATCCTTCTCTATTTTCGACCCTCTTTCTGTCATTCAATTTTTCCTTTACTTCTCTTCACGTCTAGATCACAGCTTAAAAAATATTAAATTTACTTGTATGTGTAAATGTGTGCGTTATATATTTATTTCATTTGATTACTTATCCAATAATAACATATTTTTGTTTTTATTTTGTATTGCGTTAATTTAGTGTCTATTTTCTTCAGTTTCATTAATTATTTTGCTTATGTTGATATTCGTTTTCGACTAACACCGTTGGTTTTCCGACCCGCATGTTTGCCGTGTGCGGCGTCCCGTAAGGAGGAAAATGGTGTCCTGGGGATACCTTTTGCGTTCCGTTTGGCCCACGCTTCGCTGTAGACGGGTGGCAGGAGTGAGCCCGCTCCCGTCAATCGGCTAGTGATAAGTCTCCTCTGAGACATTGCTGTAGGGTTAGTGCTGCAGATAAGGGGTGGCGGGTTTACCCGTTGGATCCTCGCCCTGATGCTGTAGCACTATATTCTGGGTGTACTCCAGGTAAGTGCCGTGCCTGACTATTCAGTTGACCGGCTCACTGCCTACCTTGTTGGACTCCGTGGTGGGTGGAGGCACGCCAGGACGAATTTTCATTTTTTCTTATGGATCCAAGTCTGATGCGCCAGGGTAAAGGCCTTGTATTTCCCAACCCTAACATTGATCAAGTTTCAACTACTACTAGATTTTTATTAATTTCACTTCCTAACACTGACATGACAAAAATATCACCTTTTGCTATTCATAAAGCCCTGATTGGAATAGGTGGTGAACCGAAATCCGTAAAACGGTTACGTTCCGGGGACCTACTTATAGAAACTAATACTTCTTTACAAACAAAATCCTTTCTCCTCGCGAAATCCTTTCTAAACAACCCTATTACAATAAGTCCGCACAAAACTCTCAATTCCTGCCGTGGTGTTATTTCGGAACCTGACCTGTTGACTACCCCTGAAACGGAGATCCTTGAGGGTTTCTCTACTCAGGGCGTTACTCAGGTTAGAAGAATCACTATTAGAAAAGATGCAAATATAATTCCAACCAAACACATTATATTTTAACTTTCAATAGCCCAAAACTACCCACATCCATTAAAGCCGGCTACCTTAACTGTAAAATACGCCCATACATACCGAATCCTCTGCGCTGTTTTAAGTGCCAGAGGTTCGGACATTCACAAACATCCTGTCGTGGACAACTTACTTGCTCTAGATGTGCGTCTGTTGGGCATTCCTCCACTGACTGCAATCTAGAGCCAAAATGCATTAACTGTTCAGAACCCCATCCATCCGATTCCAAACTGTGTTCAAAATGGAAATTAGAAAAACAAATTCAAGAAATCAAAACACATAAAAATATCTCGTATCCAGAAGCACGAAAATTAATAGCTCCACAGTTACCTCAAAGCTACGCTCAGGTTGCCAAACCCTCAACCTTAACCAAATCATCCCAAACAGATGAAAATATAACAAAAATAATTTGTCCACCTATAAAATTACTTCAACCAACTTCATCCCTCTTGAAACAAAATACATCAATATCCTCATCATCGTCAACCCAAACAAACCTCTTGCCTGCCGCCTCTTCAATAGCAGATACAGTGTCGGAACCTGTACTTTCCACTACCAATAATATGTTTTCACCTATTGAATCCTCTTCCAAATCAACTATTCAACCCACTTCTGTTGTTATTGAAACTCCCACCTGTACAACATCTAGTACCATAGCTGCTACCTCAGAATCCAATAGCTTAGCATCAACAGATACAACTTCTGTATCTCAGGTTTCAAAACGTCGTAAAAAAAAGCTTCCTACCAAAAACATATCTAACACTGGAAAACCAAAAATAGAGATAAAAATGGCACCCCATAAACCGAAAAAAAGCTCACCTATTCAGGACACCTCAGATGAAGACATGATTATGTATGACGTAGAAGAAGAGGTGGAAACACCGAAAAAGAATATAATAAAACACTTGTCAGAAGAGTACTGGAAAAATGAGTGCTGGAGACAGGAGGAATTTTTACACGTTATTACTCCAAGAAAGCGTGTAGAAGAAACTGAAAGGAAATTATTAACCCCGACGAAGAACAGAAAGTGAAATTATTCAATCATACTTGGTGGGGGTAATCCCCACCAAAATCTTGTTATATAAATACTTTTACCTAGATATAAAAATATTTTTTTTCTTTGAATTATTTTAACCTTATTTGACTTGGTGGGGCATCCCCCACCAAAATCTGTTTGCTGTATATATGTGTGAACTTTTATATGTGAGTATTTTAATGATTTTTAATATTTTAACAATTGATTGGCGCAGCTTAGCCGAAATCGGCTCTTGCGCCATTAAACCCTACACTCACTCACTCACTCACGCCATAAGATATCGAAAAATTGATATATCTTTTTTTAAAAAAATATATTCTACTTATCGGTGCATGAAAACATATGAATAAATAATTCGTGAAAATAATGTTTTCCATTTTCTTTTATTAAAAATTTCTCAACTTTGTCGTTTCTGCTTATTCGTTCATATTTAGCTTTGCAACATTAGCTGGAGTTAAGCTGCTATCGCGTCGGGAATCTCCAGTCAGAGACAATGCATAGCTCGGGACTTTCCATCATAAGAAAGCCAATTAAAGCATCGCATGCAGTTGCAGTCTCGCTTCATGATTCTTATATTATAACCTTTAAAAGTATTTGATGTGAGAATAAATAATTGTGGTACTGGACGTTTCTTATAATTTATCAATCATGTCAGGCTTAGACTATAAAAGAGATAGAGATAAAGACAGAAAAGGGGATTCTGGTGTAGCAAAAAGAAAAGCGGAAAGAGTTGTATCCAAACACGTTTAAAGTTCAGGTATGATGAAATTTCTGGGTCAGACTGAATCTGACAGTACAGAATCAAATTAATCGGTTCATTCTAAACAACATTTATTCGTATCCGAGTGTCCGTTGAATTCGGAAATTAATTCAGATGCACTGACTATTGATACCGAACGGTGAAAATCGGAAATAGAAATAGGATCAAAAGTTTGCCAATCATAATCTGATGTTGTGATTTCTGTGTTCACGTTGAGTAACATAAGTCACAATCAAGAAAAACAGATCAAAATTAGTTCTTCGCCTGTGAACATAGATGCCAGTGAAGCAAGCATTTTACAGTTTTGATCCAGAATTGTGTACGTTTCCCATGACAGATGCTCACCGATCATAATGTAGTTCAAAGCTGCCGTTCACATCAGTTAAATAACAGTGTTGAATATTATCCTAAAGATGATGATCATAGACACTTTTCCAATTTTCATTTCTCAAGAAAACTAAATAACGGTGAAACACAACGTCATCGCTGGTTGGTTTATTCAAGTACTAAAAATAAAGTTTTCTGTTTGCCATGACAGACTATTTGTCAATTGCCATGTAGACTATTTGTCAATTCACAAACTCAAATGGTACAGGAAGGGTGCTGTGATTGGAAACACTTAAGTAGTATTTTACACAAACATGAGAAAACCAAAGAACATATGACCTATTTGTTCCAATGGATAGCATTAGAGAAGGGAATAAAGCACGGGAAAACATAAGACCAAGAAATTGAAAGGAGAATTCTAGAATCTCAAAAACATTGGTACAATTTGTTGAGAAGATTAATTGATATCATAAATTTCTTAGCCTATCGTGAACTGGCGTTTAGAGATCACAGAGAATCTATTAAAACATACAAAGACGCTCAGAATTCTGGAAACTTCAAACAGACTTATTTAAATTGATATCTAAATATATGATCCTACGTTACTGGAAGAAATAAATCGCATTGATAATAAACAACTTGCACACCGTTATCTAAGCCACGATATTCAAAATGAATTGATCACAATAATTTCAAACACAGTTACCAGTGAAGTGATCGGTGGGACAAAAGAAGAAAAATAATATTCTTTTTTACTCGACTGCAATAAGACTGTAATAGAATTTAACAAATGTCAGTCATCTCTTAATATATTGTAATACATACTTGGAAGTATGGAAGAAAACTTGATCTGATTTTTTGCTGTCACTTAAACGGCTGGAGAATATTTGACCAGTGTAATACTGGGGAGCTAGAAAAAAATGGCTTAGATATTCAGAACTGTCGTGGACAAGGATTCGACAAAGGTGCAAATATGGTAGGCATAAATAGTAGAGTAAAAATTCGAATATTAAATAAAAGTCTCAGAGCATTTTTCCCACCTTGTGGTTGTCATAGCTGGGGGGGGGGGACGGGAATCTGTTATTGTTAAACGCAGATAATCCGTCAGCGGCATTAAAAACATTTTTTTGGTTTTATTCAGAAGATTTTTTTGCTATTTTGAAGTTTCAGCAAATGCTGGAAAATTATCAAAGATAAATTAAAGCTTATTATTAAGCCTTTATCAGACACAATGTGGGAAAGCAGAATCGAAGCGGTCAAAGAAGGCCGCATTATTACAATTTGATGATATTGTTGAATACATAGAAAATTTTAAAAAACCAACCGGAACAATCCGATGCTCTCGTGATTGCGATTTCGTTTTAAATGAAATGTTCAGTTTGGAATTTATCGCATCACACACACACATATATATTACATGTATGGTATGAGTTATTAAAGCGTGTCGATATCATAAGCAAATTTTTGTATTGTACAAGCCCAATTTATGCATTACTCTTGAATACTTGCGTACATTTTGTAGCCGGATCAAAAGGTATCGATAAACTTGATTCGAAAAATGCTTGTCTGACGCTCGTAAGTTTATTGATAAAAGCAGTTACGATTTGCCAAAAGATTTTAAAAATAAAAGGGTAGCCAAAAAGAAAAGAATGTTTTATCATGAAGGCGGCTATCAACCTAAAGAGTCTGTCAAAAGCCGGTATGAAACAGACTTTTTGGAACAAATTTACTGTACGGTCACCCGTGGCGCGATTTTTTTTCTTTGGCGATAAACTTTTTAATATAGCAACCCCCCATCCGACCCAACAATAAATTGTTGTCCGACAAGTAATTACACTAACCCTATTGGTCAACAGAATTTAGCCTGGTCAAGAGAGTTTAGCCGCCATTACTTAATTTTCGTTCGACCACGTTGCATGTGTGCTTTTTTTTTAATCTTCAGCTCCCGCGTTCTTTTCGTGAAATTTTTGTGATGGCTGCATGGAAAATGTTCGAGGTAAGTGCGAGAAATGTTTTGTGAGAATGATGTAATGTGATATGATGAGAATGTTGATTTAAGATATTTGTACGGATTACATAAAGGGAAGGAAACGTTTGAATTTTGTATGAAAGCGGGTTTGATTGCGAATAGATATGAGTATTGTAAGTGTGGTAAGGAGATGAAATTGGTTGAGAGGCACGATATAAGTGATGGTTTTGAGTGGAGGTGTAAATCGAAGGTGAAAGGACAAATGCATGACGTCAAAAGGAGTGTGAGAAAGGGTTCTTTTTTAATTGAGCGGAATGACAATGAATGAGATTTTAGTTCAGGGTTATTTGTGGGTGAGTCAGAGTAAGGTTGTTTTTAATATGAAAGAGAGTAAATGTTCGTCTAAGGCTGTTTATGATTTTTGTTTCTATTGCCGTGAGATTTGTGTGGTAGAGATGATTGAAAGTAGTATGAAAGTTGGTGGAAGCGGCGTGATTGTTGAGATAGATGAGAGTAAATTTGGAAAACATAAATTTCATCGGGGAAAACGTGTGGAAGGTAAATGGGTGTTTGGGGGAGTTGAGCGCGAGACGGATGCATGTTTTATGAAAGTTGTGGCTGATAGTGGGGAGGTCGAGCGATTGCGGCAGATGGGAGAGAGGTATGTTTATTGTTCATTATTACCGATTTCAGCAATTTGGCAGCCATTTTTTTTCTCAAGCAACATTTTCACTACGCTGTTTTCTTTAAATCTTGTTCGTAGAAAAAGTCGCCATTTTGGCGACTTTTGGCGAAATTTTGAAAAAGTAGCCAAGGGTGATCGTACAATAATACTGATAAACTCTCAAGATTTACACACAGATTACACAATAAGCATGTGAGAGCAGTGACTTCCAACTTACGAATTCCATGAAGATTTACAAAATATGATCCCAAATAAACCCATATCCATTACAGACGTGAAACATCTGCTCCAATATGTCATAGAGAACAATCTGAAAGGAATTTTTCCAAATATTTACATTTTCTTTCAAATTTTGTTAACAATAACTTAAGTACCGCTTCTGCTGAGAGGAGCTTTTCAAAATCAAAACTGATAAAAAAATTCTGTAAGAAATACGTTTCAGAATAGATTTTCAGGTTTGGCAGTTTTATCTATTACAGCATATATAGCTGCCCATCTGGTATAGAGGTTAGTGACGCTGACTGTGGTGTCGTAGGGCCTGGGTTCGAATCTCGGAGAAGGCCTGGATGTTTGTGTTGTAATCTTTCCTTTATGTTGTAAGCCCCCGTATGGTGCTCGGGGTTTCTAAGTGTTCTCAATTAAAAGAAGCAGATATAGCATCTATAAGATAAATCCTTAGGATTAGAACCAATCATTGAGGATTTCAACAAAACTAAAAGAAGAAAATTTCTATTTCTTTAAAAAAATTTTCATTATTGTTTAATGTGCCAAAGAAATAAGAGTAAAAAGGAAGGACAAAGGAATGGAAGGACAAAGTTTCAGCTTTGAGAGAGTAAAAAAAAATTGCCCAATGGCCCAAAAAAAGGGGGACCGAGTCGACACCAAAGTCGACTCGGTCCCCCTTTTTTTGGATAAAGGAAGGTGCCAAGGTTGGAGAGCCTCTCTTTTAAAAATGTGAACTGTTTACCAACCTCTTTTATTTTTTTGCATGTCAATGTGCCAATAGAAATCTCATGATATGGATTGCCAGCCAATAGGAATCGATTCACGTGACCCACCAGAGTATATTAGGCGAGCCATCCGCCGCCCTTCTCTCAAATGCACCATGTCTCATCTAGCCTTTTTTGCTCATGCCAACGTGTTTCATCGTGGGGGTAAGCCTGTCCCCATCGAAATCTCCATTGCCAGCATTTCGGAGGATCCACAAGTCATGTGCATCACCGTGGATCATTCCAATGGGACCTCGAAAGATGACCGGGTCAATCTGTATATCAACGAACGTCTCCGTCTCAAAAGCCACCTGCCTGGATCCGTGCCCCTCGAATACCTCAGCTTTTGCGTCAGGGGTAAATTTGGTCAGCTGGCGCAAGGCAATCGAGGCCTCATCGTGGTCAAGGGAACCGACCAGCGCAAACTCTTTGAGCAGCTGGGGTTGTTTACCATCAGCTTGGAGACGCTGCCAAAGTTCCAGGATCTCCATGACCACACGCTACCCGATCACCTCCACGATGAGGTGCACGAAAATTATGACATTTCCGAGTGCACCATGGTCAAATCTTACCGGTTTGCGCGTTATCTACACCATTTCAACAAGCTGCAGGCCGAATGTCAGAAACAAATGGCTGATTTAGTGGAGTAAATGTGGAACATTGAACTGTACAGAGTAGTGAACATTGAAATATGAAACTCTACCTATTGAACTGAACCGAAAAAAGGGGGACCGAGTCGACACAAGAGTCGACTCGGTCCCCCTTTTTTTGGGTGAAGGAAGGTGCCAACGTTGGAGGGCCTCTCTTTGAAAACTTGTACTCTTCTGTGAAAACATACCCAAAAAAACATGCCCAAAAAAACAGGCCCAAAAAACAGGCCCAAATCCGTAACTAATACCTAAGAAGGAACCTTTTGTGTTCTAATTCATGACGTCATGAATGGATGTAAGTATCATGAAAATGAATGGAAGGAAAGGATAGGATGCAAAAGGGTTGAAATATTTTTCAGAAGCAAATAAAGTTTACAACCAATCTCTCTCTAAAAAAAAAATTTAAAAAAAAAATTTTTTTTTTTTTTTTTTTTTTTTTACAGAGTGAGAAAACTTTTCAGAATGAGAAAAATTTTCAGTGCAAAGAATAGTTTGAGTTTGACTCTCTAATTTCAAACATGTAGCGAGTCTTTGGCTCGGGGTCAATAGTATTTTCCATTGCATAAAATTGGCTCCAACCTTATAATTGGTTGGCTCACCGTGCAACATTTGTTCTTGAAACAAATGATTGTCAGCTTATAAATGTTTGGGAGTTTTATGTAGACTTGATACCCAACATTGACATTTAGCTTTGGTCAAACATTCTTTGGAATGGAGTGTCCCATCTCGTACGACGACTTTATCCAATTGTTTCACAATGAAATATTTTTCGGGTTCATCAAATAAATAAAAACAATGACAACAACCTGGGCCTTTAGTATTTTTGTCTCTACTATAGATGCAATCCGAGATATGAAGCCCATGTTCGTTCTGGACCAACTTGACGGGAAGAGGAAATCTGTTCAAGAGTTCTTGAAATTTCACAATACCCTCTATAAACGTAGCAATTTTCGTCTATAAGGCAACAACTGGGAGGTGGGTTCTTGCTGCACACCTGGGATAATCATGTCTTCCAATTGAGAAAGTAACGTTTCTAATGAAGACATGACTCTCAGGAAGGAATGCTTACAATCAGGGAATACAAACAAAACTGTCAAACTCTTGGCAGATGAAAGAGCTCAAAAAATTTTCAACCAATCTCTCTCTAAAAAAAAAAAAAAAAAAAATTTTTTTTTTTTTTTACAGAGTGAGAAAACTTTTCAGTGTGAGAAAAATGTTTAGAGCAAAGAATAGTTTGAGTTTGACTTCAAGTTGTCGAGTGTTTATACCCTACATTCAAGTGACGTCATGCGCAGTAGAATGTTATAGGACTTTTCATTTTTTTCCAGTGTCTCATTTCTCATGGCATCGTGCTCGAACCTTCCATCTCGGTCTATTCCAATGGGATCGAGTTCTTTCGAATCAAACCGTGTGGGTTTCCAGGCTCTCGAGACCCTCCTATGGGGGGTATTCCCAATGGTATTACAGGGTTCGACAGGACTCGTAGCCCACGTCCTACCCTGCGCGACACACGTTCCTAGGCACCTTAGGAGCCCCACCATGTACCTTTGAATGTTATGATGGTTCACTCCTTACAGACCCTCCTATGGGGGGTAGGGTCAAATCATTGGGAGGGTTGCCCTCTACTAGCGCGTCTCTTTCATTTGACATGCTGCAAACGCTTCTCGGTTCCATAGAAGCCGAGATTGGTTCGTACCTGCCGAGATAGGTTCAAGACAAAGGGTCACCTGTTTTTGAACCCTAGAGACCCTTCTAGGGGGGGGTAGGATCTTGTAAGGGGTATCTTTCGAAAGAGCCTTTTATTCCAACAGATGGATAGGTGACACGATGACCTGAGGGTCCTGGGGCTGAGCAAGGTCCCGTTCAAGTTTCGCGTGACGCGAAAAGTGACCCGCACTCAAACCACTATAGCACAAAAACCATTCAAGGTGCGACATTGAAACCAAGTTTAAACAATGACCCATCCTATGGGTCATGCGAAAATATAAAAATTGTTACAAAAAATACAAAAATATCATCATGAAAACAATTAAAACATTACGTGAATAAAGAGGTCATGCGAGACTCACCGGCCCTTAAGGGGGGCTTACACACAAATTTTGTGGCAAGTGACCCCAAAAAGGGATAGAAGAGACGGAGCTCTATCGGATGACATCAGAATTGGCAAGGGTCGACCACTGGTGCGGGCACTATTCGCTGAAAACTGTTGAAAATATCTTATTTATAGGTCGTAATCCAAAATTATTTCGCTGTTTCGCGCTGCTGGCTGCTGCTATGTCTCACTAGACTAATTATTTTTGATGAAAAAAAAAAAAAAGCATCCCCCTTAGCAGTTGCTCGACTGAGCTCCATTTTATATCCAACATTCAAGAGTGACATCACATTGTGCAGCATGCGCAGTAGAGTTTTAAAGGCGCATGCGCAGTAGCATTTTATTGGACTTGTAATTTTTCGCAGCATTAGACTGGTAGTATGGAAGCTTTTCCCATTGGAACGCTATGGAATCAAGTCCAAACCTTCTATCTCGGTAAATTACGGTCGGATCGGGTCCAGACTTTTTCCCTGGGGGTCATGGGGACCCCCCCTGGTGAACCGGAAGTGGCGATATCTCGGCTCCTATGGGGCCCTCGTAGACGTGTGACCCGTCCAAAGATTCAGAATCGTTTGTAGTTTACAAAACATCCATCGGTTTGGACCTAGACCCCCTGGTTCAGGCACTAGGCTAAAAAAGGCCCTATGACCTACTTTGGATTTGCTCCTCACCTATTCGTCCGATTTTTAAACGGTTGACGTTGTTGGATAGCCCTTCACAGGGACTATCGATATATACCATGGATCTAGACCTTGGGTCCCGGGTTTCGATCCTAGGCTCCAAACCATTTCGACATTTGAAAGGGACCTTGCTCAGCCCCCACACCCCTCAGGGCGTCGTGTCACCAATCCACGTGTTTGGAAGGGCGAGCTCTTTCGAAGGATACCCGTTACAAGATTCTATCCCCCATAGGAGGGTCTGTAGGGATCGAACACTGGTGTCAACTGGTCTTGAACCCATCTCGGCTTCTATGGATCCCATAAGCTTTTGCAGCATGTCAAATGAAAGAGACGAGCGAGTAGAGGGCAACAGTGTAACTGCTGTGACCCTACCCCCCATAGGTGGGTCTGTAAAGAGTGAAAAAAAACAAAATTCAAAGGTAAATCACGGGGCTCCTAGGGTGCCTATGAACTTGTGTGGCACATTGTAGGACGTGGGCTTCAAGCCCTGTCGAACCCTGTACAATTCTAAAGTATACCCCCATAGGAGGGTCTCGAGAGCCTGGAAAAGAACACAGTTTTAATCGAAAATAACTCGACTCCTATGGAGCCGATAAGGGAGGGTGAGCTATCAAAGGGTTGGAGGGCACGAGTAGATGACAAAACGACTCATGGTGTAGGCAGACCCCCCATAGGAGGGTCTACAGAACATGACAACTGGAAATTAAAATGAC
>BMAO01024964.1:0-87327 GCA_019973975.1 Trichonephila clavata | reverse complement strand
TGATTTAGAATCCACCGAGAAGCCACTTGAATGCTGTTTTGGCGATGGACATTTGGTGGATTTCAATAGGGCTCTACCAAAGACGACAACAAATAAAAAAAGGACAGAAATCCGAGTAAAGTTTACAGGAACAGTAGAGACTGGAGTCTGTAAACACTACTTTTCCTGTGAGTCCTACGAAAGTCCAGGAAATTAACCGTCTTCTGCTTATTGCATTACGATAAATGACTGCGTTAAAAATGGGAAGTCACTGCAGGCTACCAGACTTACTGAAATTAAAAATTTGAAAACTTCTCTCTCTTATATGCCATCAAGTTTGAGGCTTTTTGATCAGCGTTCACCAACCTTCAAAACTTCGTGGACCACTAAATGTATTATTTCATGTTTGGCGGTTCACTAATATGATTAACCACTATAACTGTATCGTCATTTATTTATGTCTTTTTATCTTTTTATATCACTGAAAAGGAACTTCTTGGAAAGCAAGAATAAACCGACAACGCAAAGCAATATCAACAAATTCAAGTGTTATGCCGCCAATTTACCATGATTGCCAACTCTCTCTTTCAAATGTTACTAGATGTATCTGTAAAAGTAGTTATAAAGACTCTAAGCTTCGAAGGAATTTCGCGAAAAGTAATAGCTAAAATTTAGAG
This sequence comes from Trichonephila clavata, assembly GCA_019973975.1. Classification (NCBI taxonomy): domain Eukaryota; kingdom Metazoa; phylum Arthropoda; class Arachnida; order Araneae; family Nephilidae; genus Trichonephila; species Trichonephila clavata. The sequence continues at coordinate 86,671 of BMAO01024964.1, read as the reverse complement.
AAAAAATTATAGTCCACATTCCATAATACGTTTTGTTACTCGTCATGTTAGAAACTCAATTTTCATGAAAATATAAATGCCCCAATTTTTCTGCGGACCATTAAAACTTTTTCCTGGACCACCAATTGGCGATCGCTGATTTGATCGGCTTCAAAGTTGTAAAAGAATTAGAACAGTTGCATCAAAATATGGCATTTCCAAAGTAATATAGGAACTTTCTAAAATATGTTAAAGGATGATTAATCTAATTAAAGAGCAGATTAAATTAAATAACAGTTGAGATTGAATTTTTCTTGACCTCACAGTTGGAGCTAAAGTCGTGGAAGTGCAATAAAAATGTCACTTTCAGAATGATTGCACGGCTGCAGAGAGATAGCTAGTTGTTCCGAAATTTTGGAAATTAAGTCCATATTCTCTCTTGGCTAAATCACTTCTGTGAATACATCCAAAGAAAAATTCTCGAGTTTTAGCGTTATATAGAGACAGCAATGGATTATATGTATGTTGAAGGAACAAGTATTTGTGTCTTGTGCTTGATGCTCATTGATACAGTAGCCAACGTGACCCTAATAAGAATTGACTAAACTAGGCAACTAAAGAGCTGCTGCTATAAACTAGTTTTGAAATCGAGTTAAAGTTTGACTAGGAAAGAAGTATCAATACATGAAAAAGAAGACGAAGTCTTCAAGTGTGGGTCTAGTGTTTTCAAGCATCGAGCATACGTTGCACACATTACTGATTAATGGATATTTAGTCTAAACTTCTTGAAACATTACAGATGACATCCAGAAAAATGAGCTTCGTTCCTGAGAAGGCATTCCCCTTTTTCTTGTTGGTACTCTTAAAACCAAACCTGTTCTTTATTTGCGACTGGAATAGTCATTTCTGCCAATTTGGAGTGTGGTGTAGCTCGAGGATTCCTTGCATCTTCAGCTTTCTGTATATTAGGTTGGGCGAAAGAAATCCATTATTTTTACGTAAGCTTCAAGATTTTATTTAACACGTTTCGGGTTACCAATTTTGGTAAAATACACATCGTTTTGTTCTATAATTTTTGTTTTGCCATTTTGAAGGCAGCTTCAAAATCTCTCTCGCAGAAGTCTTGGTTCCTATTGGCAAAAAACTCTAGTAATCGATTTTCACAATGGTAATGCCAATTTCTTATCCCTAAAGAAGTTTCGCAATGCAAGGAAAACATGGTAATCGTCTGGGACCTTGTCCGAACTATAAGGTGGATGCATGAAAACTTCCCAACTAAGCTTCCGGAGTTTCTGGTGAATCACTATAGACATGTAGCCTGGCGTTCTGACTGAACCCACCACCTATTCTGTAGGTCATTTCTGGTCAACTGCTAGTTTCAAATTTTCCAATTAGTGACAGTAGAAATCTGAATATAGGGTTTCGCCGTATAAAAGCGATTCATAGTATATGAGATTCCTTTCTAGTCTCACCTAGTGTACAGTAGAACCTACCTGGTTTGGCCACCATTTGAGCATGGCCACGATCGATTTTGCACTATGCTGTCGTATGTGTGAGCTGTTTCACATCCCTAGACACTATCCGCTAAAGAAATGGGTTGATTTCATTCCGTATGGCCAAGGCTTCGCAGATAGAAATTCGATCTATCATGTTTTTTGTGTTAATTGGTGTCACCCAAACATCAAGCTTCTTTTTGAATGCAGCTTTGTGCAAATGTCTGAAAATTGTTATAAGATGGATTTTAGCTCCTGCGCGATGTCACGACTACAAACGTGCTGGTCAACTTCGATCATTTCTGTGATTTTATCGATATTTTGGACTCCAGGCATACCCGAACGGAATCGACAAAAGCAAAATTACACTTTATTACCTTATGAAGGGTGTTTATCATGTGGTACCATAAGCGCCATTCACGATTTCAGCCGCATTGCTTGCATTTTCGCCATTATCAAAGAAAAAATATAAAATGTAGCGAATTTTCTGTTTGTTGACTCGCCTTTTTAACACCATGTGACTCACAACCAAAAGGATCAAACAAAAAACAGAAATTTTTTTGTAGTACAAAGTATCTCTTTTCCAACGACCATAAATCTAAAAAATTTTAATCGATACTTTACGAGATATTGATCAATATGGAATATATGCTGTGGTTGATTATTCAAGGAAATATTCTATGGAATATTTGCTGTGACTGATTATTCAAGTTCTGTGTGTCTCCCACAAAGGTATCTTTAATTGATCTCGAAAAGATCAATCCCACAGTATCAGAAATAAATCGAAACTATATCCTGCTAGCCTGTTGTTGATATCGTTACTAGGCCTCAAATTACCGATGAAATAGATTACTTAAACATCGTAAAGTATATTCCAGTATTAAGCCAATGACATCTGGATGATACAGAACTTATCTTTGAGGTCTGAGATTTATTCTTAAATATTGATATAGATGGGAGCCGAAGGAACCTTATCTGGCAAAAGATAAATACAGGAAACTTTCAAACGATAAAATAACCTTTATCGAAGAGAGAGGTGTAAGAGAGGATAAACGGCATGCAAAAATGACATAAATGAATCCTCTATGGGACTTAGGGCATATCTTATTTTACTGATTAAGATGAGTGAGTTGTTTTGGGTTGAGAATAAAAGATTAAATAATGTCACAAACATAATTATTCCTTTTCAAGAATTATTGAGTTTGTCGAGGTTCTTAGTGGAAGTAAATGCTTGTTTTGAAGAGTGCAAATTCATCCGGAGGACAGAGGAAAGCTAACCTTTGTCAAGGGATAGAGACACTGTGAGTTTAATGTCATATTGTCACAAACTGATTCGCTCTGAGTGGCCGAACGGTTAGAACACTGCTCTACAATGCAAGTGGCTCGGGTTCGAGCCTCCCAGATATTTGTTTGTTAAATTCAATCATGACTTTCATTATTTATTATTATGAACATTTGCAAATTATGTAAATTGAATTTATGTTAATATTTCCCCTGGTGGTTATTCTAGAACCCTCCACCAGGTTTATAAAAGTACTGCAGCTGGATAGGTCTTCAGTTGTGGTGCTGCCCGTGTAAAACACTACGACAAAATAAATTGTGTATTGGATAACATCGCCTTATTTCCTTCTACGTGACATTTTGGTGGAGGCGCCGGGTAACGATAGCCATCGGCAACGGATATCAGAGAAAGTCGAAGGCTCCAAGGGCTACCTCCAGAATACGGGTTGCTACCTTGCCGAGTCCGAACTGTAAAAAGAATGCCGGAAGGTGAAACGGAAGACAAGGCAACATCATCAATCCCATCTATGTATGTTACCTATCAGCTGCCACGAGAGCCTTGTTCATTCTCTGGCTTGAATACCGAAGATGCTGAAAAATGGAAAAATGATTACGAGAGGATTGCTAACTACAACAATTGGGATGAAACAGTACGTCTTGCAAATGTCGTGTTCTATCTAAGCGGAACTGCAAGGTTGTGATTTGACAACAATGAAGATCGATTGAAAAGTTGGACAGCCTTCGAGAGACTTTTTGAAGAGACTTTCGGAAGGCCTGAGGACGTAAAAAGTTTTGCAGAAGGATTATTAAGGACAAGGGCTCAGCGTCCTGGCGAAACGCATGAGTCTAACGTTCAGGACGTATTGTCATTATGCAGGAAAGTGGATAAAAATATGCCAGAAGATCAAAAGATATCGCATCTCATGAAAGGGGTGGCTGAAGATCTCTACCAGGTACTGATAAACAGAGAAGTTAGCACAGTAGATAAATTTGTTACGTGTTGCCGTGAAGTGGATTCCATGAGAAAGAGACGAGTTGTGCCGCTACGTTAGGAGAGACTACCTAATGTTACACCCATATCAATGGCCAATGAAGGAGATCTAAGCGATCTAATTCGAAGGATTGTTAAAGAAGAAATCGAGAAAGTACTCCCACGGATCGCAACATGTATAGACGACGGGCCAAGCGATTTAGAATCCATTATCCGAGAAGAAGTTCGAAGCAATTTGGCTCCACTCTCGAGAAAAACCTACGCCTTCCCCTTACAGAACTCAAAGGACTGGCGGAAGTTCCTGGAGACCGAGACCTCGACAAGAAAATAGACCAACTCAACAGGATACCGGAAGGAAGACTGACCTTTGGCGTACTTCAGATAACGTACCAATTTGCTTTCATTGTGGACGACCGGGTCACGTGACTAGACATTGCCGTGATAGACGACGTGTTTTTAACGCAGCAAAACAAAGAAGGCAATTAGACCAGTCAGAATGCTGGGATTCCGACTCTCTTTCTGATTACGGCCGCGATCCTGAATCTAATTACCAGCGTTACAGAAGTAATTCGCCGTACCCTAAACGCACAATGCACAACGTCACCAATCAAGATCTCCATCTCGTCGCTCACCTGTTAGGTCTAGTGAGGAAAACGTAAGGCATGCGACCTGCGTGGGAAGTAAGGCCGCAATAAACGAAAACCCTCCAGTATACACGGCTGCTAAAGTAGTCAAAAACTTTGTATCCGTAACTGTCAATGGGCATATCGTTAATGCCTTGGTTGATTCAGGAGCTGATTATTCAGTAGTTTCCGAACAGTTACGCACGCAACTAAGGACGCCCATGTTTTCAGAACACAACCCGATTCTTCGAACTGCCTGTGGTAAAGTTGTAGAAGCTATAGGACGATGCTTGTTGCGAGTGAACTTGAATGGAGTGGTGCAACCTTTCGAATTTTTGGTATTCCAGCAATGCAGTCATGATCTCATATTGGGATGGGACTTTTTCAAAGCAACTGATGCCATTATTGATTGCGGATCAGGTGAACTTCAGATTGGAGAAGTCTCTCCAAATGATCTCAAAATGAATGAAGTAAATTCTGGTTTATATGCGGTCAGTGACGTTGTCATTCCAGGAAACTATAAGAAAGATTTCCGCTTTGGCTAAAGACCACCAGACCTTAGAAAAGGTTATAGTTACTGGAATGAAGAATTTTGAATGGACAAAACAGCTAAAAGTCCCAGCTACAATAGCCACATTCCAGAATGGTAAAATAGATATTTGGATTGCTAACAGTTCCTCTCAGCCACAGATAATACCAGCTGGCATGTGTATAGCCGAAATGACGGATATTGATGATGGATTGGTAAGTTCTTTGAACGAGAATGCTGACAAAATCGAAGTAAAACAGATGAAGCACCCTAGACAGTCGGTGAAAGAATTCAAATGCCTTTTAGACCCGGAACTGCGTGAGGCGCAACAGAAAGATCTTTTGAAGTTGCTTAACGACTTTACAGATGTTTTTGATTTTGAGAACAAAATAAGAGTCTCGAGTAAAGTAAAACACAAGATAAACACCGGCGATTGCCAACCTATTAAGCAAAAGCCATATAGAGTGTCTTTTGAAGAGAGAAGAATAATTCAAAAAGAGGTTGATCAAATGCTGAAGCTTGACATCATAGAGCATTCGGAGAGTCCGTGGTCATCCCCAGTTGTTCTGGTGAAAAGAAAAATGGATCCTGGCGTTTCTGTGTGGATTACCGTCGCTTGAACAAAATTACCAAAAAGGATGTGTACCCTTTACCCCGGATTGACGATGCCTTGGATAACCTTTCGGGTGCAAGCTTGTTTTCTACAATAAACCTTAAGTCTGGATACTGGCAGATTGAAGTCGATGAAAGAGACAGAGAGAAGACGGCTTTTATTACTCCGGATGGATTATACCAATTTAAGGTTATGCCATTTGGGTTATGTAACGCCCCAGCCACGTTCGAAAGAATGATGGATAGTATCCTTAAAGGGATGAAGTGGAAGCACTGTCTATGTTATCTAGATGATGTCATTGTCTACGCTGCCTCTTTCGAAGAACATCTTTTGAGATTGAGGATGGTGCTTCAGTGCATACGAGATGCTGGATTGACACTGAACCATAAAAAGTGTCGTTTTGGTCAAAGAAGCCTTACGATTCTTGGTCACTTAGTGGACAAAGATGGAATTCGTCCAGATCCAGGGAAGGTCGAAGCAGTTCTAGAATTTCCAACCCCCCAAACCGTTACGCAAGTTAGAAGCTTTCTAGGGATCTGCTCGTATTATCGCCGATTTGTCCATAATTTTGCCGACATCGCTAGGCCGTTGCACGAATTATTGAAGCAAGATGTTAAATTTGTATGGAAAGAAGAACATCAATCAGCATTCATCCGTTTAAAATCACTGCTGACGAGATATCCTGTGCTTGGCTTCTTTAAACCAGAAGCTAAAACCTTAATACATACTGACGCCAGTGGATATGGCATTGGTGCTATTCTCGTACAAATACAGAGTGGGTTTGAAAGGCCTATTGCTTATGCATCCCGATCACTTTCAACATCCGAGAAAAATTATTCGACTACAGAGAAGGAATTTTTAGCAGTTATTTGGGCTATAAGTAAATTCCGACCCTATATCTTTGGCCACCGATTTACAGTGGTAACAGATCACCACTCTTTATGCTGGTTGGCGAATCTAAAAGATCCATCTGAGCGATTAGCAAGGTGGGCTTTGCGTCTTCAAGAGTACGATGTGGAAATAGTTTTCAAGACCGGAAGAAAGCACCAGGATGCTGATTGCTTATCGAGGAGCCCACTGCTGAAAATTGAAGAAGAGCCCACTGAAGATATACCATTCCTTAATAACATTACCAATTTCGAAAGTGAGCAAAGACCCTGATGTAGCAAATATTCGAGACGAAATGGTTAGAAAGAGAGACTTCTCAAAGTTTAAAGAAATGAGTGGAATTTTATACAGAAAAAACTACGATCCTTTAGGAAAGCAGTGGCTATTGTTCATACCGAAACATCTTACAGGGGACGTATTAAAAACCCTTCACGATGCACCGACAGCGGGTCATTTAGGGTTTGCCAAAACGTACGACCGAATCAGACGGAAGTATTTCTGGCCTGGCCTATACCGCAGTGTCCGACGCTATATGTGCCTCATTGTCGAGAGTGTCAAAGGCGAAAATCTCAACCTCAGCGACCTCCAGGATTGCTTCATCCAATACTGCCAGGGGATATCCCGTTTGCTAAAATAGGGATAGATTTACTTGGAAGATTTCCTCTAACAAAGCAAGGGAATAGATGGATAATTGTCTGTACAGATTATCTCACTCGATTTACTATCACAAAAGCCCTACCAAGCGGTGAAGCCACGGAAATAGCCAAATTTCTGGTTGAAGACGTTATACTGAAACATGGATCACCAAGGGAAATCATCAGCGACAGAGGGCGATCATTTTTGTCGAATCTCGTTAAAGAAGTAAATAATTTATGCTTGACGTATCATTTGCTAACTACTGCATATCACCCTCAGACAAATGGCCTCACGGAAGGGTTCAATAAAACACTCGCTGACATGCTGGCCATGTATGTCGATGTTGACCAAAAGAATTGGGACAACATACTTCCATTTGTCACCTTTGCATATAACACCGCAAAGCAGGAGACGACAGGTTTCAGTCCATTTTTCCTTGTTCATGGACGTGATGTGGATACTCTACTAGATGCCATTTTCCCTTTCTTCCCGATGAATCAGCGAATGATTACGTTCAAAACCTGATAATGAAGGCCGAAGAAGCTAGACAACTAGCAAAAATACATCTAACAAGAGCACAAGACAAAGACAAATGCCGTTATGATGAAAGACATCGGATAGTGAATTACAAAGAGGGAGACCTGGTTTGGATATTTACTCCAATCCGCAAAACTGGATTATTTGAGAAATTGTTAAAGCGATACTTTGGACCCTATAGGGTGAGAAAAAGGTTATCCGAAGTGACTTATGAAGTGGAACCTTGTGATAGTATGCGCACCAAACGAAAATTAAGAGACGTGGTACATGTTCTGCGAATGAAACCTTATAAAGACCCTGACCTTCAGCTAGAAGATATTGAACAAGAAAAGTCACCAACGGAACCAGTCCGGACTGTTTTTGACAAAAGGAACCCTAAACAAGTTTACTTTGGACCTATTACAAGAAGCCGTTCGAAACAACTACAGCGGGTCGCTGTGTCTCCTAAGGAGGGAGAAATGTCACAAACTGATACGCTCTGAGTGGCCGAACGGTTAGAGCACTGCTCTACAATGCAAGTGGCTCGCGTTCGAGTCTCCCAGATATTTGTTTGTTAAATTCAATCATGACTTTCATTATTTATTATTATGGACATTTGCAAATTATGTAAATTGAATTTATGTTAATCTTTCCCCTGGTGGTTATTCTAGAACCCTCCACCAGGTTTATAAAAGTACTGCAGCTGGATAGGTCTTCAGTTGTGGTGCTGCCCGTGTAAAACACTACGACAAAATAAATTGTGTATTGGATAACATCGCCTTATTCCTTCTACGTGACAATATGTTTGGATTATGCAATGTTTTTGCCATTTTATGAGTGGTTAATGGAAATTGTTTTCAAGGGCTTTCAATCGGAACATGCTTGGTATACCCGGATTACTTAATAATCGTTGGTCGCATATTTGCAGAATATTTAAACGATATTTGATAATTGCTTTGGAGACTGAGGAATACAAACTTAAAAATTCGTTAGGAAAGTTCATTATGTTTGGCATATTATGTTAGAGGAAGTGTTAGAACCACTCCTGAAAAGACTAGCAGAAAGAAAGAATGTTTTCGACCAGGAAATGTTCAGGATCTTCGAATCTTTCTTGGACTGATTGATATCTTGACAGTGGCAAGGATTTTTACATACATTAGCAGAGGTAAACAAGGATCCATTTGGGCTAATGAATATGGAGTATCATTCAATTCTTTAAAAGGAGCTATTACTTCGGCTCAAGTTTTTACATATCCTGATCTTGACAAGCTGTATATTATCCATATTTATGCAAATAGGGAAAGATTTAAAACTGTGCTGTCTCAAGTCTAGTAACGTTGAGCAAGTAATGACCTATCGCCTCAAAAGCCTAGGAAAAACCCGAAAGTAATTACCATGTTCGAAAAGAGTTGCTTTCCTAGATCATTTCCATCACCTTCTACCTAGCCGAAAACATATTTTACGATCTGCCATCTCTTACCTAAAAGGATTTGAAAAGGAAGGGCAAGTAGCAAGATTGATTCAGAGGCTTTAAAAATTTGACTTATCAAGTGTAATACCGTAGATATATAGTCACTTAATCAAGACCTTACTCTGAGACCTGCATACATTGTTTGAAAACAGAAAAATATGGCGAAATTTGCGATAGAGCATCTGCTACGACAATCATAGACTCATGATTTCCAAGCGAACTTTAGTCTCAAGTGGGAGAGATCAAGAAATCGAGTCAAAATTGCTATTGAAATTAAGCTTTTCCACTGGATCAATTTGACAAGAAATATCTACCATGTTTTGTTGTCCGACACATAGTAGTTAATGGACATTATGGGGTTATCTACATATTCGTGACTGAGTCCTGTACCTGAAATGGTAGAATGATGATGGAAAATTGTATCGTTAGCAAATGATCCTCTGAAGAAGTAAAGTTCCATACGTCCTAAAGAAGGTCGTAATAGCCTTGATGTAGAACATTTCAGTATCAGAAAAACTTTGACTTACTAAAGATATTCTACTAGAATCAATTATGTACTGATGTGAAAGATTGGTGTTAGAAATTCTATGCTTGTGACGAAAAAGGACTTAAAGCAAAAACCAGAGGAAAACTACTGTGTTATTATGTAGCTCCTTTTAAGAGGGTTGCTTTCCACTTCTAGGGCCGTTACCTGTGTCCGAGAGATGCCCTCTATACTCGTTATGTGGATAGTCGAGAATTGCTGATATTCTAGACTAGTTTGTTCACGATACGTAGTTCCCATTTTGCATCCAGACTAAAGAGCGAATTTCAATTTAATAATATTCAAGAAACTGCAAATTTTATGCATCCACGAAACTCGGACAACTGCAATACAGCCACTGTTTGACACAATGGTGAAAATATTTAGCTGTGTGTGGGTGTGTGAGCTATTTTGAATAACCAGCCCATTTACGTTTCTAAAAACCAAAACAGATTGGATTGATCCTTTCTTTCTCTTAGCCTTTCGAGGTACTATACATGAAACTACTGGTTGGTCACCTTGCGAGATGCTGCTCGGTCGAAATCTATGTTTACTATTTCCCCTTTTACATGGATGAAAATTGCGTGCAAAATATCATCATTAATCCTCTTTAGACCCTTTTACATGACAAGCTGGCATTCTACTGGTTTGAAAAGAGGGTAGAATTTTTTGACCTCCTAGGGAGCAGGGAAAATAGCCCTGAAGCGAATTCATTTTCAAATTTTTCCATGAGGCATTTCAGCAGAAAGTCATTTGTTTAAAGATGGCTGCCTTTTTAGAATCTCCACGTTGGACGACAGAAGAAATTAAAGCCGTAATAAATATTTGGGACAATGAAGAGGACACAGTTCCACAAATTCACATCAGAACTGGAGGTCTCCAAAACAACTCTGGAGGATCAACGCAATTAACATCCTGGGTGTTTCCAGGGTTACACTGTATAGCCACGGAAATCTATCAACCAATCACCTGATTCTAATGTAAACGGGCTAAAAAATATTGACAAAGAGAAAGTTTTATCTCCAACAGCATTTTGCCTGCTATTTGCGGGTTTGCTTGTAAACGGGACCTATGCGATCTTCTCTTTGAGAGACCAAGTAATACACCTACCTCGCCTGAAGCGTATACTTTCGCAGTGAAGACACGTTCAGAGAATATATCGTTGCGCACGATAGAGAATCAGTATTGTGAGCTCCCGTATGAAGACTCGTTATCATACAAGTTCTACAAAGCATCGCTTCTAAGAAGGAAATTGTGATTGTTACAATGTACAAGACCTCGTGTACTCAGTGAAAATTTGTCTCATTGGGAAGATCCATATCCTATCAAAAATTTGAACGGTAATGTTTAGATCTGGAAGTTGTCAATATCTAATCTTCATTCGAATTGCTCGAAATTAAAGCACTGAGGGTAATTCCTGTTAAAAAAGCACTTCCCGGGACGTGTAGTTTTTCAAGATAAGGAAGGAGCATTTACGGAAATACTGGAATTTGTTCACCTCTCTACTGAAGGTATTGCGACTAGAAAAATCATTAGTAGACCACAAGAGACGATATTCTTCAATAATATTAAGTGAATAGTCCTGACTTGATGATGAATTTTCCGACAAGAATAAATGTCCGTGCAAAAATGCATACGATTCCAGAATGATTTGACGAGATAAATTTAGAAGATTCTTCCTGGTCTATATAAGTACGATGCAGAGAAGTAACATTGGAATCAAACATTTGACAGCAACTGTTTCACTTGCCTTTTGAGAGATTATTATTTCGAATTTCAATTGCAGTGTTTAATATCTGTATCATTATTGAAAAAGTACTGCAATCACTACAGAGTTTTAGGATAACTTACAATTTGCTCCAAAAAAACCCCTCTCCGTTACTTGCTTGAACTTTTTTGCGATCAACCGTGTAAAATATACTTATAATGAATATATAAGTATTCTAAGTGAGAAATAAAAAAGACGATGAATACGAAGAGATTAGCATTAAGATATGCAATGAATATAATATTTTAAACTAAAGGATTATGCAAATTAAAAGGTAAGTGGTTTTGACTTGGAGGGTAATAAACATTAAAGATATTAAGCTTTTTTCCTCACCAATTTATCTTGTTTCCCTGTATTTCAAGCACTGTCAAAATTAATACTTTGGTAGGTTAAACCATCGATGAGGAAGGCAAGGCATCTACGCTTTTCCTATCTGATCTATATATGCTATACTCCTTGATCATTTGTGAGGATCCTTGTGAGGTACAGTTCCTGAAGAGCGATTAGCTGTGCTCCATGGACATCAGCCAAAGCCAAAAGATCTAATTTTATTCTTGTTGTGCAGGGGGAAATTCCATTTATATTGCAAAATTTTCAGAGAATTTGGAGACTAATGAACGTTCCCTCTCCCTAATTCTGGATCGCGACTTTTTTTAAATGTTCGGTGACCGAGGCAGCATGACATCTAAAGAGCGTTGAAGTCATTGATGGAGCAAAAAAGTGCTGCTCCTGTGATCAGCTAAGATCGGAGCACCAAGAGATAGAAGGCTGACTCAACTCCTATAACCTAAAGACCTTAGCTGGGTATTGAGGAATGTCCGTCATGCCTTGGGAGCCCTACCAGGAGAATAACTCCGGACACATCGCCCATTCCTTCAGGTGCACCCTATCGCCACGATGAGGTGGTCTGCAGAACTAGAAAGTATATATTTTCATGGGTATTTAGAAAAAAATTCATAAGATAACATCCAGATCACTGGAATAATGAGTAATTGTTTTTTTCCCCCTACTGATGAGATGCTACGTTATTGCGATCAGAGTTTAGTAGAGCAGAATGTGTGTTCAACGCGTTTTAATGTATTGAAGTGTGTTACAATTTGCAGTGCGTGTGGGGAACATATGGGAATTATGGGTAAATTTTCAATTCTGACTGATAATATAAGGTACAAAATATTACTTTTGAAGAGAAGGTTATTCTATGCTCCCAACTGAAGTACAATATGGACATTTTACTGTCGTGAGAATGTCAAAACGATATTTTTTTAACGCTAATTCTATTGCACACAGGAAGTGACCTGAATGATCGAGAAAAACAATTTTATGGGAAGACAAGGTATTGCATAGTATTTCACTTTTCAATCTGAAAGCTTAATTCACTGCCAATTTTGAAACAATGGAATTTGACATCGAATGTGAATGTGTGAAGGATTGTTAAAAATTTGGTTACCAGGCTCCAAAACTTGCCCAGAACTATTGCTGACCGTTTTGTTTCAATGCAAAAGGAAATTGGTGTGGGCATTAAATCATTCATTATAAACGGAAGGAAAGACTTTTGTATTTCTAGTTACCAAAATAATGCCTAGTAGTAGGAGTAGTAGTACGTACTTTTTAGGAATTTAAATTTCAGTATCTGAAGTCCACAATAAAACATCTGACGAAAGTGATATGAAGCTTCATGTGTCCTCGTGATGACAAAGGACTTCACATTGTGAGCGGAAGAATAAAAGCCAGGGATTTCACGGAAATAGTACAAAATTAATTGCAACCAGATTAACAGACATTGTTACCAAAAATAATTGCTTAAGAAATTTTTTTGAGAATCATCCATTTTTCTGTTCAATAATGCTCCATGTCCACGGGCAGAGGTAGTCCACAAATGTGATTCTGAGAGAATGCTCTCTATAGTATGAACTGGTCAGGACAGTCTCCGGATCTTAATCTGATAGACGACATATAGCATAAAGTTGGTTATGATATTTCAAAGAAAAACATTCAAAAACAACCGAAAATTAATTGAAGTCTTAAAATTTTCTTTCAACTATGTTGTCTCTGAAGACCTTGTGAAATTGTTACATGTCATGCGAAAAAGATGCACAGTCGTAATTAAAGCAGGTGGCTGTGTTTTGAAATGTAGATGTTCAATCGTGTAAGAACCATATAATTTTTCAAGATGCATATTAAAAGTTCCGTATTCGAGAAGTTTTGTATTATTCTACTACTTATGTTATTCTATATTGTTTTATTCTTTTCATTCTATACAGTCTGTACTAATAAATGGCAACTGTACTAATAAATTATAGTTAAAAAAAACTAAAAAAAGCACGTTTTTATAGTGAATTGAACTAAAAAGTAAAAAAAAAATTCTTAATATAAGAATAAAATGATTAACGATAAAATGAATGTCATTGGTAAAAGCTTAGGGTGATCTATATTAATTGCTCTTAGTAGTTCTATTACGAAATGCTGAATTAGTGTAAAAATGTAGTACAAAGCACCCGACGCTTTTACCACAATCACATTAATTTTCTCGTTAATCATTCTATTCTTATTTTAAGAATTATTTTTTTACCTTTTAGTTCGGTTCACACTGTAAAAGCGCGTTTTTTAGTTTTTTAGACTATCATTTATTCATTGTTGAATTTGTCCTTGCGTTTGATATTTGAAACTGGGGAATTACGTGGCTGCTGGAATTAGTCTTGGATCTAAGTCTAATCTTCAATGGATATTAATTAACGGGTCTGAATGGTATTTATTCTCTCCGTTTACGGAGCCTCGGATGAATTTCTATCGTTATATATTTCAAAGATTCCGTCTCTATATATGCAGGTCAAGAAATAAAAGTGTGTTAAAAAGAAATATTAAGTGTCAATCGTATTATCATCTTTTAAACGTATTGCTATAATGTTAATTCGTATCATCACTTCTAAACGTATTGCTTTATAAAAATAAAAAAAAATATTTAGCAGTTACAACATAAGTTTTTTTCACATGCACGAGTCTTTTTTATTACCATTTTCAGAAAAACTGGACAATTGTTTACATTATGGAAGAAATTGCTGACGCACCCACCCTCCATTTCTCACATAAAGAACGCATTTTTTGTTTTATATGTATTAACCACAAGTGGAATCCCTTTTAGGTTGCACCTTAATCTTTTAGTTGCGAAATCTGGAATTATTCGCCAAATCTGGAAATGGTAAATGGAATTAGTCTCCAAATCTGATAATGATGCATGCAATAAGTCGCCAAATCTGGAAGTGGTATATGGAATTAGTCGCAAAATCTTGAAATCGTTATTCCTCAAGATCCTGATCAGGAGAAGGGAATAAAATTATGAAATTATTGTATTGTCATCGGTCCTTGACAAGTGGCAAAATTTCGAATTAATCTGACCCTTTAAAGTGGGTAAAAATATCGAGTTCAAAGATTCCGTTACATACAAATGAAATTTATAAAAGCGTGTTAAAAATACTTTCAGCGCTGAAGGATTTCTATCTTATTTCAAAACAGCATAAAAATTCAATAGAATGATAGGAATGTTTAAGAAAATAGATTTCAGAACAAAAAATTAAGCAAAACACAAAAATTCAGGCAAAGAAATCAGTGTACAGGATTTTTCCCCATCACTGTAACACTGAGCAAAGTCCTGAGAAGTGCAATGAACAGATGTTCTGAATCCTATATTAATGAAAAGTCTCAAAAATTGGTACTCAAAAATCTAAGCTTTTTTGAGTACCAATAAAAGTAGATCATTGCTCGAATCAAACCATTAAATAGTTTTTACTTGATTCTTATCTAAATACAAGTTCAAAGCTTCAAGCAGAATGGCTTATTTGCATCAAAATTGTTAATTTAGAAAAACGAAAATATGAATATGAAGAATATTTTTATAATTTTCTACAAAATAAACTATGAATATTTTAATGTAATTAATATACTTGAACTCCTTTTAATATTTATAGCACTTGAGAAAGTAGGTTATTTAAAACATTGATTTAAAAGTTAAGTGTTAAAAATTAGCTTAATTGATGTCAATAAAAGTGATAAACGTCGCAGGTAGGTTATATTGGATAATATAAAAGTTCACGCTTATTTGGTAACGGTTAAGAATTGTGGATTATAATAATATCACATAGACAATTTATCGATTGTCTTGATTCACTGTCTTGAATAATATTCTATCAGAACACTATTTATTTGCTGGGTAATTACACGCTTTATTGGTCAACTCCGATGATTATTGTGTCATCTGTGATGTCAGTTTAACTAAAAGCCATCTCTAACTAATGTGAAATGTTTGCATGTCCCTAATAGGGAATAAATTTCTTGTAAAGGGCTTCTCTCTTAATATATTGCGAAGTTAAAGACTAACAGTTCATTCACGTTACAAATCCATACTCAACACATCTAGATGCCTTGTCGCCATTTTCCAAATACTAGAAGACGAGGTCTGATATTCAGCAATCGTAATGAAATAACTAATGGACTTCTAATATCTCTCGGAATTCACGTGGAATAAGAAATTTAATGAACTTGAAATTGTGGTTAATGTTTTAATCCTGTAAACTGTGTTCCACCGCATTGAACACCAAACTTCACTTTCGATTCTCAAGCCATTCCATTCTACTATAAATGAATGAAAATGCATTTGCAATAAATTGCTTGAAAAAAAATTATGTTATATTTTGTTGGCTATACTCCAAACTATTTATTCCATATTTTAATCTTTTATGCAGAATCGTTGATTAAAATTGGATGTCCCATGAGCTGGAATACTGCTCCTTTAGCGCTCCGCATATTAAGCTACGGAACGTAACAAGAGAGAGAATCTGTTTTTAATTTCCTGTTTTCGGGAAGAATAAAGTCAACCAATATTATGTTAACGGGAGGGTTGAATAATTCGGAAACGACTTTTCTGGGGGCTTTTTAAATTTTTGGGGGAGGTATATTCGAGTCATCTTTACTCAACCCCTTAAACGATCGGATAATTTTGAAGAAAACAACCCTAATAGTGCCTATTTTTTATTCAAGAAAATTATATAAAACTATATAAGTACATGTTCAATACATATATTCATTTTTAATTTTTTGATTAATTTTTAGCTTGAAATACGAAATTTAATTCTTTAAGTAAAGCAAACATTTAGGTTTATAATCACTGAATGTTGGTTTTCCAACAAAGGAGAATTTTTTTTAAAAAAAACATGTGTTTTAATCATTAAAGGAAAATTTTATTCCACTTATGCATAATATAAATAAACATTAGTTATTTATTCTTGTGTTATAAATTTCAAGACATGAGATGCAAAGGCCAACATCACAATCTGGACAGTAGTACCGAGTTTCCTTTCTGCCTCTCTTATTGTTTTCATCTCTTTTGGAACAACTAACTTTGCATTCTCTTGATGGTTGCCGCTTCTTATCAGTTGGAGGTATTTTTCTAATAAAATGTCTTTCAATCAAACAGTTGCGGTTATTCTCCAAGCTTGGCCGGCCTCTTTTTGTAGTGGTTTCTGATACAGAATACTTTTCAAAATTCATGTACTAAAGATAAACGGATAAAATATTTTTTGCCTCCTTGTTTTTTGTAAATAATGTACGAGTTCAAAATAGTTTGATCTACCAAAGAAAAAAATATTTTCTTATAGTACTTACCTCGTTTTCGAGCAATAGAGTAATCTCCAATATATTGGTCTACATTGTCTACTGCTCCCATATTTTTATTGTAGTCAGTGACAAAAAAGTACTAAAAGTAGAATCCGATTCACTTCCTGACTCCATAATGCATACAATATTAAAAAAGTATTTTTTTATCAGAGAATGTAATTTGCGTATTTTCACGAAGAGCGTAACTAAGTACTTGACCTAAGATTACAAAAACGGATCGCTAATATATATGTTGGATTGTGCTGATATCTAGTTAAAAAAGTTAAATAATTATCAGTAAACTCGTTACAAATAATCTGGTGTATAGATTAAGAAATAAACAATATTCCGGGCTTAAAAATGGATTGCTTGAAGCGTTTTTTTGCGAGGTACTTTTCAACACTACAGCCCGGAAATATCACGGGCACGAGAAATAGAAAGAGAAATTTCACCCCGTGAATTTGACGGGAGCGAGATGCACGGGGTTATAAAGCTCACGGAAATTTTTGCTTACACTTTTGGGTTTCGCTATCGCTTTTTTAAGTACAATTTCTAGATATTATATATACTATGTGTCTAAAATTAAACTTAAAATTTACGAGCAGTCTGCATCAAAAACTATACTGCTGAATTGCATGAAAATTGGGAAATGGCAGAATGAAGTGATGGGAATTTTATCGAAGGGGAAAAACAATGAGTTTCAAAAACCAGCCCTAAGGGCGTATATCATAGCTTTATTAAAATATATAAATAACCTAGACCAGGACTCTACGCATCGCCTGGTTTCAGTTGGAATATTCAGATTTCTAAATATATTTTTTAACATAAGACTTGTATACGTGCAGGAAATGTAAATATTTATCTCATTTGTACATAGAATACCATATATAGCCCCAAGTACTTTTCTTTTTACCTTTTCATTTGCTTTATTTTTCTTTGTTTTCTATTTTGGAGAAGGAGGTGTAGATTTGGAGGCCTCCTGTAGTGCACCGTAGATTATACTAAATATGGTATTTTTATTCATATGTAAAACCTTCTATTAATTTATGTACTTTTACTCTGCTATGCTCGTTCAGCACTATTCAGATCTCTGGTAGTTTATTGTTCCAGTACATGGAACATCCACAGAATTAAAATGACGCATACAATTACTTCAAAAATGTATTACTCTTTTAGGCTTAAATAGTGTGCCTATATTTTTTTTGCTAAGTTTCCTACTTTGTAATGCGCCATAAGGGGTTAAACTCTTGACACATAATCACCATCTAAGAAACCCGTTTTCATCGTTGTCATCATACTGCAATTGCTAAATATAACATTTATAGCCTTGATTTCATAGGAGTATATGCACTGTTATTTTTATCAAAAATATCCCACAACCTCTAATAATCAATCCTCCGAACTGTGAAAACCCTGATATTACGATTAAAAGAAAAAAATAACTCATCATTTATTGTCAGCCCAAGATTTCCATTTATTATTCAAAATTTAGGGGGGGGAAATCTAAAACACAGATTATTGTCATATTTTTGGGGATTTAAATGTAACGTACATTTTGCGGTCCCACTATCAGTAAAAATATTGCAGGAAAACCAATCTTCTCAACTTTTATGTGAAGTACACCTCCATTCAATCCCTTTCCGAGCAAAAGTATTTCTCCAGTTGTAGCATCAATACAACATAAGACATAATCCTCCTTACAATCCCTTGCGACGTCCAAACTACTGTGCTTCAGTTCTCTATAGATCACAAGTTATCTTAGATGTAAAATATTTGATTATTACTTTACCAGAGCCTTCAATTCTCTCCCATTCCCTCTCTGGAATATACTGGGAGCTTGCTCTGCAGCTTCATTTCAATAGAAATTCTTATTATTTTGAATGTAATGAGTTCAGTGTAATCAATTAAAAGTGCAGCTATCCAAACTAGAAGCAAATTTAAAACAATCCACTACACTGTACTGTGCATCACAGAGATAAAAATCAAAGAGCATCACAGTCTGTAATGTGTGGTAGAACAATAGTTACCCCTTCCCATCTTTAAAAACTAACTAAAGATATTGTTATGAGAAATTAAAAAAGAAATTTTCCTCTACGAAAATCCAAACAGGAGAAATTACTTTCCCTAGTATCAACTCAGCGTAATTCCACCTATCAAATGATTCGTCAAAAAATTTAGAACTGCCACTTGCACATCCCCTTCGTAGCTTCATGGGCTTTGTTTGTGATATCTAAGGCGATATTAACGTACTCAAAGACAACTTTAGCGTACTTGAAGATTTAGTTGATAAATCTTAACTTAAAAATCCAGAATCTTGTAACGATGAATAACGAGTTGCAAGGAATATTAAAAGATTTTTAAATCATACACACTACCGATCTCTACACCCCTCAACTGTGGAATTAAAGTATTGGAGCTGTGTGACATGCAGAGGAAGTCAAGGCAAAGAAAATAAAGAAATATGTGAAGCAGAATACTTATTCGTCATTCATTTGTATAGTTCTGTAAATGTAGGGTTGCTGTTATTATTCTTATTACCGTCACTCCACAATTTAATTCATTGAAAAATCAAATTAGTGTTAAGAAGTAATTAAAATCATCATTCGTGAAGCAAAGTATTCTTTCCGTAAAAAAGCTATTTAATTGCGCACTTAAAATAGATACATGTGCGGCAATCTATAGGTAATTATTGAAAGTTTACCAAAAATGATGGCAAAAAGTTCTGGAAGGAAGGCTATATATATTTTTAATAAATTTATAAAAATGTAATATATTTCCTACATTTTTTGCAATAACTTTGATTTAAATTAGCATTTTAGTTCATAGTAAATGTTTCATACCTAAATAATGTGATTTTATTGTGTCGAAGCGTCATTATGTTTTCTTTACCTACTGTTTGAAATCACCTTAAATTCTGAAAAAATTGCAAAAGCTCTTATTTTGTAATCAATTTTTCATAATTATTTAAATTACCGATGTTATAAATCTTATTATTTTAAACGTGAAAATTCAGATATGAAGAGCAAGAATGAAACTAGAATTTTGGGAATTTAAATATTTTTTCGCGCAAAAATCTTAAAAGAAAACATTTGTTGAAAAAAAAAATTAGCAATATTTTTAATTTAATTTATTTTTTACCTTTTCACCTTAAAGAAATAGCGAAGTCAATCACCGATTTTGCTTTATTGAGAAGAAAACTTTGATTTCTGAGAAATCAGACATGATAAGAGGACTGAAAGCTAGAGTACCAAAACTGCTGACGCATTTAAAGTCCAGTTTTTTTTTCACAGGATTTCCTTTGACATATTCAGGTTGTTATGGAAACGATGGCATCCCGCACCAATTCACCAGGTTAAGTTGTCCTTCAGTAATGGTAATGCGACCTTCAATTTATCAGTGTTTTGACTTTTGTTTTCAAGTGCTTATCTCGTACTTCAGAATTTGAGTGTTGTAATAGAGCGGTGTGGTAAAATAGCTAAGTGTAATAAAATCTTTTGCATAAAAAAAAGTATCTATCTAATATCTGTGGCTATATCCCTCGAACCCCTCAAGGCAGAAATGCGTCGATGGTACTACAAAAGGGGAAAGAATCCAAGAAATACCTTTTAAACTCTTAAATTCCGAAATTTAAAAATTAATTCAAATCATTGAAATGCATGATCGATTTACTAAAACATGCCGTTTACTGAACAGAGAATTCGAAGGACATCCAGATAAAGTATTTGCAATATTTTTGTCGTTTTTAAAATACAATCCTTTTTTTTTTCCGTTCTGAAATCAGGCAAAGAATAATTCCGGAATCGGCAGACCGTGTATTGCGCCAGGACACAGTATTTGTTTTTTTTCTTCAAAAGAGCAATATTGTACATCCCCCCCCCTCGATTTTTTCTAAAATGAATCATTTTTGACCGCTTTTTAGAATCAGAATATAACAATCGCTCCTCACTCGGTCTTTTTCTCATAATTGCGACCAATCGAGCTTATGTCTCGAAGAAGCTCACGCTGTGATCTCTTAGACTCAGGAATTTAAAATTTAAGATTCCCTAATCCTTTGTTCGCGATTTTTTTAAAATTTAATCAGAAGCATTTAATAATTGCTCAATTTATGATAACCATATGAAACTTTTCCGCATGTGTTAAGCCTTACTAACCGTGTTTTGACCTAAAATTGAAAATTTACTTAAAAATTGTTGATTTTAAATAACTTTCAGCGTTTTTGGCATCTAATAAATTTTTTCGGGGATTTATTTATGCAGTTCTTTCCTTATAATTTGGGATTAAAAATTACTATTTTTGTTGTTGATTACCGAAAATTTGAGGCCTCGACCAAAAAAAGCAAGCCCTCAAAAAGAAAATGAACTTTTCATACATTTGCAAATTACGTAGACTCAAAGTGAACAAAGTTAATTATCGTGAAAGAGATACAACTTTTGCCAAAAATGTTACCTCGAAAACCGGTTTCCAGCCAAACTTGAGGTTCATGACTTTGCTTTTTCGACTGAATTCACTCACTTTGATTTGAAAAAAAAAAGGTTTTAACATGTGATTAATTTGAATGGCAATGTATACCATTTTTTAAAATATGTTTACGTATTTTCTTAAGTTTGAATTCCAAAACACGGTAATTATTTTTCAAACAGATTGGTACGTTTTCACCTTTCCCAACGCTGCCAAATTGAGCTGAAATGGAATTTAGTAAAATTTGTTGAAAAAGTTATAAAAGTTTGTAATTTTGAAAATTTTTAGTTTTTTGCTACTTTTATACATAACTATTTTTTAAAAAAGGTACTTTTCTTTTTTGAAATGGGGAATAGAAACGTAACAAAAAAATCGTCAAATATGAGTAATAATTTTTGAATTATGTTAAACCTACGACACAGTTGCGGAAAGAGTTCTGTGGAGAGTGCGTATATGAGCAATCCTATTCCTTATTTATATAAAACTTATCTTTGTTCCGCTTGAGATGGATTTCACAATTCGGAAATTACAAAATAATAAAAAATCCGCTATTGAATTATTGCAAATAGGTTAAATAAAACTAGATTTTTATTGTTAATTGGTAAATTAACATTTCTAATAAATTTTATTACTTCAAATCTTAAGTAGGGATTTATTAAAGGAAGTAGCAGAAATAAAAAGAGGGAATTTTAATTGACGTTAAATAGATAGGGATATTTTGCTGGGGAAACATTAATACACTCTTGCTGAAACATCCAGATCCATTGTTATTTGCAATGTAATTGTAAAACTAAATTTCATTCATTACTTAAAGATAACTGGTTTATTTTAAAACTTTTTATAAACTAAAGAAGAATTATTTTATGCAAATAGTAAGTATAGACAATTATTTTAATAATATAACCATACATTATTCGTTTTCTTGTGAATGGGACTAGATTTGTTTTAAGTGCCCTTTTATTCAGCCAACGGTACTTAACAATTAAATGGTATATGAAAATTTCTAATTCTGATAAGGAAATTATTAAGTTATCTGAACACCTTCGAAGAAATTTTTTTTCAAAAACTTTAGTATTTGCTATCAAATTATTTTTTACTGATGAGTTATAGCTTAAAACTATGAAAAGAACATTTAATATTTTTCTCGTGTTGTAAAAAAGATTTAGGGAGAAAAACACGTGAAAGTACTTAATAAATTGATTATCAGAATATCGCTCAAAACGTAAACTAAAATATCATTTTTCTGTAAATTTGATGTTGATCATCATAACAAGTTTTAGGGGCGATACTACACTACTGGCAACACAAAATTCAACACCAAGAAGGACCAGATATATCACAGCGAAAGTTATTTGGCAGATAACATGTTATACAAATATCACACGATTAAAATTACAGCCTCTTGTGACGTGTGGATGATGACAAAATCAGTAGTTAGTGTGGCCGCCATTTTTGGTTATAACCGCTGCTACACGCCTCGGCATGAAATCAAAGAGTCTTCGGATGTATCCTTGAGGTGCAGCAGTCCATGCGGCTTCCACATATTGCCAAAGTTGATCTGGTGTAGCAGTAGATGATGTATTCCAGGCGAGTTGTTGTGCAAGCATGAACCACTCGTTTTCGATTGGTGATAGATCTGGAGAACAAGCAGGCCAAGGAAATAAGTCAATCTAATGGGTAAAGAACTCTTGAACATTGAGTGCCACGTGTGGTCGCGAATTATCCGGTTGGAATATGGCTGATGGCAAGTGCTGGATGTATGGGAGGATCACGGGCTCCAACACCTCAGAAATGTAGCGCTGGCTGTTCAGTGTACCGGCAATGCGTTAGAGGAATCCAGTACTACCCCAAATCATAACACTGGGTGCAGGACCAGTGTGGCGATACATAACGCAATAGTTCAGCAGCCTCTCACCACGGTGTCTCAAAACTCGAATCCGACAATCGTGATGTTGCAGGCAAAAGCGCGATTCGTCAATCAACAGAAAGTCTTTCAATTCCGTTGTCCATCTCCACCGGTTGCCGCACCATTGGTGGTGCAAACGCCTGTGGTTTCCAGTCAAGTGTAAAAGAAGCAATGGAGACCTTGCAGATACTCCACTCTGCTGCAAAAAATGTCGAATAGTGGGAGCGAGCATCAAATGTTGCGTAACAGATTGAATCTGTTGAGCTGTGGTTTGTGATGCTGCTGCGCGATCCATCACTGCCATGCGCACATTCCACCTATCATCACGGGCAGTGTATGCAAAGAGGTAGTTGCGATCAGCCCTGCAGACACATCGTTTTCTCCTGCACTCAGCGATGACAGATCTGCATCACAGTTGCTTGGTTTGCTTCAACACGTTGACCAATTTCTCTAAAGGATAATCCACAATCTTATATACGCTACTATTTGTTCTCGGTCGAATTCAAAAACTTGGTCAAAATGTCATCCAAGAGGCATAGGAAAACAGCTTACGCGAAAAAAAATCACACGAAAAAATATTTGCCGTACTTCAAACCGCCAATCTTTTCTCCTCTTATATCTTGCGCTACGGTTACCTGTGTGTGTTTGCGCTATAATGTTAATGATCTGCGTATTTCATCGCCATGATGTAAATTTCACGTGGGTTGCATGTTTCCTCCAGTGTATTGCATTTTTTTGTGGCCTGCGGTGTATTTTCCTGGTGATAATGGAATTATTACAATTAATAAAAATTGTAATAATTGGTTAGAATATTGGAAAATGATTAAAAAATTATTACAAGACGTGACATATAATTTTCAAAATTTAGAAAATATATCAGCCTCTAAAGGTTTTAAGAGAGCATGGTGTTTCTGTTGTAAAAAGACAATGTTTAACTAAAATAATTGTATCCATAGTTCTACAAGTGAAATTAATAAAATCAATACATGAAAAATTTGGTAATCCTAGTGTAGCTCCCATGTTAAAAATACTATCACCACAATATTATTCGATAAAAATTCGTACTGATATAAGAAATTATGTGAAACACTGTTCAACTAAGAAAAAATACGGACTGATGCAATCCCTTCCCTATGTGAAAAACCATTTAAACTTTTAACATTACATAGTGTAGGCGGTTTAAACTATTACAACTCTGTTAAAAATATTTGCATACTATTGATCATGCCACTTTCCCATCAAAAAATGCAAAAACACATACTTATATTAATTATTTAACGGTAACTACCCTTAAATAATTAATATAAGTATGTGTTTTTACATTTTTAACATTGCATCAATTTAACATTAGTGGTATAGCGGTACCCCCATACCACTAATGTTTAATTGAGCTATTTTATGTACCTTTTTCTCAGAAACTGTTAAATATAAAAACTTCAAGTTTTATCTGTATATTAATTATACTTTAATATTTATAATGAAGTAAGATTTTTTAAATATATTGTTATATTCAAAATCCTTCAACTTAAAAGTATCACTATGAATTTTTAGAAAATTGTCATTTTTTTCATGATAACTGACTTTTAAAAATATTTTGAGAATATTACAAAAAGCTCACTTCAGTATATATAGTTACATATCAGTTACGTTCACAGAAATTTGCATGAGTATCCTTTCAGTCAATTCTGAGAAAAAGGAACACGCAGTTTGAAAAACACCGTTTTGAGAAAAATACATTTTTAATATGAAATGTCACTTCATCACAAATATTATAAATTACAACATGTATTTGTTCCATTTTATTAGACATTAGCTTATCCTATATTTATTTTAAGACTTTTTGTTTCCTATTTTATTTAAATTGCCCAGAAAATACATACATAGCATTTTTCAATATTTGTTTAACGAGAAATTTTCTAATACTTACATTAATTTTCTCAAAATATGTATCAATATTTGAAGAAGTTTTATATTTGATGTATTACAAACATCAAAGTTCACAATAAACATCATGAATGCGTTGTAACAATGTATTAATATGTAAAAGTAAGGATTTGAAATGTGATTATATGACAGTTCTCGAAAGTCTTCATTAATGTTTTGTGTATTCACATGCAAACAATATTTCTAAAAGTATCAGATCTCAATAACTGATAAACTGATCAAATGATTTCTTAAACAGCCAAAATAAAACTGTGTTTTATCTTTTTAAACATTAAATTTATGCATTTTAATGTATAGAATAAGCTTTACAGGCAACGACAAAAATCATCACATACCAGCATATCATCACATATACCTATGTACCTTTTTCTCAGAAACTGTTAAATATTAAGACTTAAGATTTTGTCTAAATATTAATAAGACTTTAATATCTATACTAAAACGAGATATTTCAAATATATTGTTAAGTGTTTTCAAAATCATGCAGCGTAAAAGTATCACTTTGAATTTTTTGAAAATTGTCATTTTTTTCACGATAAGTGCCATCTACAAAAAAGTTTTGAGAATATAAATAAACGCTCACTTCAGAATATATAGTTACATATCAGTTATGTTCACTGAAATTTGTATGAGGATTCTTTTAGTCAATTCTGAGAAAAGAGTACACACAGTTTCAAAAACGTCATTTTGAGAAAAATGCATTTTTAACATAAAATGCCACTTCATCACAAAAGTTATGAATTAAAACATGTGTTTGCCCCATTTTACTAAACATTAGCGTTATGTCAATATATTTTAAGTAAAATAGGAAACAAAAAAGTTTTAAAATACTCAGAAAATACATGCATATCATTTTTCAGTTTTTGTTTAACGAGATATTTTGTAAAATTTACATGTATTTTCTCAAACTTTGTATAAATTTTTGAAGAATTTGTAGCTGTTAGGTATTACAAATATCTAAATATCAAAGTTGACATTAAATTATCATAAATATAACGTGAAAAAATTTAATTTATATATATGGTTTTGGTGTGCATTTGAAAAAACATGCTTTGACGTCATTTCGAAAGTTTTCATCAGTGTTTTGTGTGTTCATATGCAAACATAAGTTTCTAAAACTTTTAAATTTGAAAAGTTTCTGTAAACTGGACAAATTATTTCTTAAACAGCCAAAATAAAACTGTTTTTAAACATGATATTTATGTATTTTTATGCATGTAACCAGTTTCTTGCAACGATAAATGGTATTGCACATCTGAATTATCTGTAGTACCATTCATTCAGAAACTTTTGAATATTTAAGTTTAAAAACTTTTTTGTACAACAAAGAAACATTTATATTTACACTTAAGTGATATTTTTCAAAAAAATTTAGTTTTTTCAAAAACAAACTTTTATTTATCATCACTGAATTTATTCAAAGTTGTCACTTTTTGACACATGGGCTTTTAGTTAACAGTTTTCTTTGTAATTTCAAAATATCACTTCAGTATGCATAAGGAATATATAATGCAAACTTTGCAGTGTACATATTCGCATACAGTAAATTTAGAAAAATTTTATTTTTTTAAACACAATATTTTTTTTTTAGAAAACAGTAATTTTTATAAAAAATCTTACCTTGTCAAATTGAGTATTTTGCTAATATTAAATAATTTTAATTTAAAATACTTGGAAACATGTTGTAACTATAAATCCCGCCATAAAACTATTACAGTCCATCGTACAGTTATACTGTTATCTGAAGTTAATTGCGTTTGAAAAAATAAAAAGAAGGCTCTGCAGTTGCTTCAGAATATTTAAAAGGCAAATATCTGTCAAAAGTGGGCGTGGCACGCAAGTAGATGATTTTTTAAAAATCATTTTGACATACTTCTAATTGAAAATATGGCATATGTGTTATATCCATAGAAATGTAATGAAATACAGATTTCAGAAATATCAAAAACTCAAAATCCATCATTTCATGATTTTTAGCCTACTGACTGGCCTTAAGACAAATCTTTCAGAATCATATACCAGAAAAAAAAATTCAAGTGACAGAAATACTGCGTTTACTTTCTCAAAATTAAAAAATTTCTTAAGACATAACAATGTCACTCAATTATTAACTAATCCTCACAGACCACAAACCAATGGAAAGGTTGAATGTATAAATCAAACCATCATTACCCGCTTAAAATGTGAAATTAGTAACAACTCAAGTAAAGTCCCATGTACAAAAATTTTGGAAAAAGTAACGCATCAATGTAATCAAACTCCACATACAAAATCAGGCCTTCCTCCCACCTATTTAATGTATGGTAATTTACCTTTTGAAATTTCACTAAAAAATAATGAAATTTATATTCTCATAAAAAAGAAGCAAGAAAATTAGCCAAAGCAAGAACCCAACAATATTATCTCTACACTATTAAAATTCGAAGGTAAACAAACGTATGTATGTATCTATGAGCGTCTCTCTTCTCACGAACCGCCCGACGCAGTAACTCGCAGAAGGTACCTAAAGATCGGAAATGATCCGAGAGAGCCGTTTTGACCATTTATATTCCGATATTGTAATTAGTTAAAAAGATATTAATTAAAAACCTTAAAACACCTAGTTGTTTTATCCCTGCTAATACCCTGCGACCTCATTTAAGAAACCGCGGTGAGTGAAGTTCCAACTTTTCCCACGTTTTTAAAATAAGAATCTAATTTCTTCTTTGAAACTCAGACAAAAAATAATTACAGAATCGGAAAGATAATTTTTTCGTTACTATACGGTATAGTACTTTTTTTTAACAAAATAATGATATTTTCTATTTTTTACGATTTTTTTCTAAAATGAGTTAAAGACGATGCGTTTTTATGAAAATTATTTCTAAATCGTTGCGTATGAATTTATTTTCGTGTTAGTAAAACGATATTTTTTAATAAATAATCTCATGCTTTTTTCTTTTAGAACCAGTCATTTAAAAATAAAATGCCGAAAACTTTTTTTTCTCTACGATTTTTTAAAAATACTCAAAATTTGAACTAAACATTGAATAACTTCGTTATTTATTAAAATTATCATACGAATCTTTTTTCTGCACGTAAAACGATATTATTCGTAGCCTGTACGAAGATTGAAAAAAATTGCTTAAAAATTACGGATTTTAAAAAAGTTTGTGTGTTGTTCGTTTATACACTTTTTACGAGAATAAATTCAAACAGTATTTCTTTTTACATTTTTTATTTAAAAAAAAGCGTTGTCTCTAATCGATGTGTGAAATTCGAAAACATGAACTTAAAAATTAAGTCCTCAAAAAATTAAAAATCTTCAATAAAAAACACGATTTTACGTTAGGCCAAGGCTGGACGGCGAAAATCAGTTTCGCTCCAGATGTGCGACTTTTCTCTTTTCCCTGTACAAAACACCTTATGTATGGGTTACCTAGCAGATGGGGTGTCTATAACACCAAAAATCACTAAATTTGTCCAGTAAAAAAAGTGCAAGTGAAAAGTTTTTCTCCCTTCTTTGTACATATCTTTAATTCAATAATCCATATATTACATTCTTTTAAAAACAAAAATAACTAAAATATTTGTGAAAAACTTAATCACTTTTATTCCGATATCATTATTTTAAATAAGTTTATTTGCAATACTTTTAAATGTATAGCTATAAATTCATATTTTTTTGTGTAAATCGTTGGGCAAAATTTTTCAATTATTATTTTAATATTCTTGTGGATCCTCCTCTTCAATTAAAAATTACTTTCCAATTTCAACCTTCCATTCATGATCAAAGCCTACTTTCACTTTTTTCAGTGGTTCATCATAGCCTTGTGGTTAGGACGTATTCAATAAAACTAGCCCTGAGTTCTATTCCAGGGAACTCGAATTTTACATTTCTGCTTATTTTTCCCACGTAAATTAATTTTACTAATAAATACTAATTTTAACATGCTCCTCTATTATTTAAATGCACTTTTAATATTTTTTTTGCTTTTAAATAGGTTTTTTTTTCCAGATTTTTATTCATTTAAACTAATTTCTCTCTTTTTCAATGATTGAGTTCACTTGCTGCATCCCCATCGGTCAGGCTTCGCCCCACCCACCCACTGATCTGAATTTGACTTCATTTTTAGTGCTCTACGCTGTTTTTGAAGATATTTTTTCAAGCACTTAATGCATTCTATTATTTTTAAAGCTTAGTTTTATTATTCTACCTAAAGTATATTTCAATTTTTAAATATTTTAAATTAACAAAGGGCAAGAGTCATGACATTAAAGTCACTCCAAATCCTAACGATTGAAGGTTAAAGCTCGGAAGATCTAGGAACTCTGTACACCCAGCCAGTGATTCAATCATTATGTAAGGAATTCTTATAATTATGACTAAACCACCTGCACTAAAAAAGTTCATACTTTGCTCTTTTAAAATCAGTAGTTTAATAATGTAAATAAATATTTTTTTTAAAAAATTCATACTTTGAACTTTTAGAATCAATGGTTTAAAAAATAAAAAGCCGAAAACCTTTTTCTATGAATTTGAAAAAACATTCAAAATACTTAAATTAAACATTTAATAATTTCTTCATTTATAAAGATATTTGCATGAAACTTTTAATTCAACATTTGATGTAGTTGTGAAATTTTGCAATTTTAAAAAATTCAATATAACTACATTTCTGTCTTTTTTCAACATACAACTATTTTTAAAAAAGGTACATTTTTGTTTCCTTGGGCTAAAAAATTACAAAGTGAGTGAGTGAATACTAAAGTTGCACTGTCCGAAATCTATCGATTTTCACTTTTCTAAATTTTCTAACAGTTGAAATATTTCTGCTTACAACGATATATGACATGAGGAAATACGATAACTAGAAGTACTTATATTTATTTTTTAAACAAAGCTACTCCTTGACGCGCATTGAATGAGCTGTGCTAGGATCACCTGTGTTTTGCACCCTTGCATAAATTTCTGATAAGCTCAAATACATATGATGTTCAAGTGAAAAATTTAGAGTGTATTGGGCATATCCAAAAGTGTATGGGTACACGTCTTTTTGGATCTTAAAAGCAAAAACAGAGAAAAAAAATTTAAGTGATGGAAAAAGTTTAAATGGTCGTAACTGACTCACCGATATTTTACCTACACAGTATGAAAAATGCTCTTTGGGTTGTTTATTTTCATCTTCTGGACTGTGTCTTCAGGGTATAAATTTATGGTGCTAGTTTAAAAAGGCAGAAGCTGAATATAACGAGAGACACCATGATCATAAATACATACACACGTGCTATATACCATAATGACTTAAATGAAGCCAATTTTTAGAGATCTACGTGATCTAGGTATTAAGAAGATGCTTACATGGAAAGACTCAGAGCCCCCAAATGAGTCAGTTAATAACACCATATGGTCAGTGATTCCAAAACTTACATTTGTGGATTTAAAAACTCTAAAATTGGGGGTATATATAGCTACTAAGGATTTCAATACGAGTCATGTAACACAATTAATGTTCTTAAAATGCTG
Organism: Trichonephila clavata; assembly: GCA_019973975.1. NCBI lineage: Eukaryota > Metazoa > Arthropoda > Arachnida > Araneae > Nephilidae > Trichonephila > Trichonephila clavata. The sequence goes on along the minus strand of BMAO01024964.1, from coordinate 55,900 downwards.
TGATACTGAACCAAGTTATAACTGTGCGTCATGATTCAAAAAATTAGATACATGTAGGATTCGTGTAGCTCAACTAAAGCGTCTTAAAATCTAAAAAAAGGCTAAATTGTCAAAAATAATGGGGGAAAAAAGGAACTTAGAAGAGTCTTTTGTAGGAGCAGAGGGTAAAGAAACTGCTTCATATTCTTCTGGAAAGTACTAAAAAAAGTAAATGCTCACAAATTTTTACTTTAAAGCCTATTTTCTCAAAATGCAATATTTTTCATTTATGTACCTTTTTCTCAAAAACTACTTATTATATAAACCTCAAATTTTCAGTCAGCATACTTTTAACATGTTTACACACTTTAATCGAGGGAATCGGATATATCCAGCAAACATTTTTAGATAAGGCTTTTTTAAACTAAATTTTAGAGAAAAAATGGGACATTTTTTTAAAAATTCATAATTACTTTAATTTTTAACAAAAAGCCAAAACCTTACGTTAAAGTTTTATTGATAATATACATAACCTAATGTAAAAATTTTATCTATTAGAAGTAAGCAGTTTCTGAGAAAAAGGTACATAAACTTACGCAATTTAACATAGGCTCCTATGGACGTGCCGGACCTCCTTAAACGAGACAGCCTGAGTGACACCAAGCCATGTACTCACATCGTACGCGTACACAACCACACAAAAGTTCTAACGTCATGAGGGAAAGAGGAAATTCTCATGGAGATTAAGTTATACACTCGGTAAAAGTCCGTACAACGCCGGGCTTAGCGGTGGGAAAAGAAACAAAGAAGTCAAAGTAATTTCGAAAACGAATATTAGTCGTACTGATTTTGTGAAGGGAAGGGAAAATTTATAAAAGTAGAAAAAGGCCATGCAACGCCGGTGTTTAGCGGAGGGGAAAGAAACAAAGAAGTGAAAGTAGTTTCGAAAAAGAATATTGGTCATGCTTATTTTGTGAAGGGAAGAGAAAATTTATAAAAGTAGAGAACCGTGCATTTAAAAAATAAAATGCCAAAAACTTTTCTTTTTACGATTTTTCAAAAAATACTCAAAATGTTAATTAAACATTTAATAACTTTGTCATTTTTAAAGATAATCTCACGAAACTTTTTTTACGTGTGTAAAACATTACTTTCCAAAATCTGTACAAAGATTGAAAAAAATTACCGATTTAAAATTTTTTTTTTGTGATTTTCGTAAAATATCTTTTTTACGAGAATACATTAAAACAGTATTTTTGGTACATTTTTTTATTTAAAAATTACTGTTGTTTGCAATTGATGGGTGCATTTTCGAAACGTTAATGGAAAAATTAATCCCTCAAAAAAATTAAAACTTAAAGAAAAAAATTCTGGAACACACTATACGTTTTTTTTTCTTTTGCAGAGGAATTCACCTCGAAATTCCGAGTTTGAAAGTTGGCAAATGTACATTAAGACGAGTTTCCTGAGCTATACGCTATTTCAATCTTGGCTCTATTTACTTGAAAGCAAAAACGGCATTCGCGGTAAGACTGCTTTAAAATAGATATAGAATTTCGTAATTTGAAAAATGTTGCGTATCGTGGATGGTGGTAATCCCAAGCATCTGCCAGCTTCCCGTGCACTGCGGATTCTGACGTTAATGTTTCCATTTCGGCTGCAACGCGCGCCAAACATGTCTGTCTTAGACTTGGTCGTCCGGATCTTACACAATCCTCCAGCGATCAAGTTTCCTCAAATCGCTGAACAATCTTTATGAAGTCTGTCACTGTTGCTGGCCCTTTTCCAGTCTTCACAGTTTGGTGAAGTTGAAATTTACGCAGAGCAACAGTCGCCGATTCCTCGTTCGTGTAAAACACCTTCACCAACAAAGCTCCATCTTTCCCACTCAGCATCCTTGTTCACTTAGTCGACATGCAAGGGAGATCTGGATCAAGAGCATCAGTTTTTTTATAATAGCCTCTTTCATTTTCTTATTTCCAACTAAGTCGTTTGTATCAGCATCACCTGTCGGCCATCCCGTGATTTATCGATGCTAAACCTGCAAACCATTCTTTATTACGTTTAATTTTTCGGGTTTTATAAATTTTTAAAGTTAAAACGGTCTTTTTGCCCACCCGGTACAGTGAAAATCGTTTAACACGAAACTTAGGGAACTGAAATATTTTTTCGTGCTAAAAGATATTGCAAAAAAAAACCCCATTTATTTAACAAAATTAAGTTTATTAGAGTACATTTAATTAATTTTGATATGTGTATATGCATGTATTTGATAAAAATCCTTCCGTTATTTGTTCTCTCTCTCTCTCTCTTTTAATTATGGTTGATAAAGTAGAATTAGATTTTCCGTTTTTGTCTTCTACTTAAGAAGCTCCAGCTTCATTTTAAACAAAATAGCAGCTTGCTTTCCCCCTGAGCTCTTTGCCATTTTGTTTGCAAAAAAATTCTTCTAATATAGAAAAATTAATGCGAAACAAAACTCACTGATTTTTATTCACACAAGTCACCAAATTTGAAAGTTAGATATGAGACGTTTCTGCGGGGCGGGGGGGTAATAGGATTGAAGGATGTGCAAGGAGATTAGATAAACAAAATTGACTCGTGTCACAGGTTATTCCGAGGATATTTCAAAGCCAAGTTATTACCCTTTTATGAAACATACGAAACGACCTTTGTTTCATTTCACAACCCTCCCAAATCTTACCTGTATCTCGTGTTTTCCGTATTTTGTTCATTTCCAGAAGGAAATCTTTTTGCGTAAAGAGAAAAATTGCATGAAAAAACATTATGATTTTTCAGAGATCTGTATTATTTTGTGTTAACCAGTATTTCGTCTTAAACGTATTTCACTGTATATTAGGTCTTAATCCAATTTCATTGTCTGTCATTTATTTACAGTTCAAGCAAAACCATGATCAAAATTCTTGTTAACCTTTTAATTGTTTAAACATTTAAGAGATTTTCGGAATATTCAAATATCACAATACAGTGGTACCTCGACATACGAGTTTAATTCGTTCCGCAACCTTGCTCGTATCTTGAATTACTCGTATCTCGAAGCAAATTTCCAAATACAAAACAATTGAACTACCATTAATCCGTTCCAACCCCCAAAATGTCACCCGTTATTTTTGTTACGTGGTTTTGAATAATAAAAACGTATTTATAAATGACAAATATTTATTGTACAAAAACAAAAAAAGAGAATGTAAAGAAATAAATTAGATATCCTCACTGGTCTTTGCCTTTTTCGCTACATTTTTCTCGCTTTCACCTGTAGGCCATTTAGAAAAAACATGTCCAAGGAGGTTCGTTTCTTCCTCCCTCCCTCAGAATGTTCCGGAAATGAGTTAGGCAAGTGTCATTAAAAAGATCAGATGCACAACCTGTTGCAACTTTTTCTGGGTGTTTCTTTTCCACGAACTGTGAAACTCTCTCCCACATTCCTAAGATCTCCTTTATCTCGCGTGTAGAAATAACCTCCTCCTCTGACTCCTCGAAACCAATTTCTTGCTTAACCTCTGTATGCTGCTGTGACTGTAACTCTTGTATCTCCTCAGTCGTCAGTTCCTGGGCGTGGTCCTCGACGAGCTCGTTCACGTCTCTCTCTTCCGCCTCTAGACCCATGGATTTCCCCAGAGACACTATCTCCTCCTCTACTGACATACCGGGTTCCAATTCTTCGTAGATCCTTTCAGCTACAGCTTCAGGCCACAGCTTTTTCTTACTACCGGCCGACCTGCTAAACCGAACTCGTATCTCGAATTTCGCTCGTAACCCAAAGCAAAAAATCACTCGCTCGCCGGCTCGTATCTCGAAAAGCTCGTATGTTGGGGCACTCGTATGTCGAGGTACCACTGTACTTAATTACTTTAAATAATAATGGGGGGGGGGCAATATATTTAAAAAGAACAAAATAATCCAAATAAAAATGCTAGGAAGATACAACATTTTCAAAACGAATAAATTATTAAAAAAATTTAAACACGAATCATTTTATTACTATACTATCCTATTTTAAATATTCCATAAAATGTTTAGGACTTCAAATCAAAAATATATTTCAGGACTATATAAACGAATCTAAATAAGCTGATTTTCTTTTTCAATTCAGCTTTGAGCAAATGGTTTAGAATTGTTTTATGGTCGATCTTTAAGCTAATGGACGATGCTATGACTATTACCATGCTAGTCAACGATCATTTCTGTGATTGTATCGGCATTTTCGACAACGGAATCGGCGAAACCAAAATTGTACGTAATTGGTTGTTATAGTATCAGGACCATAAACATCATTCACAATTTCACCCGTATCGCTTGCGTTTTCGCCTTTATGAAAGAAAAACTACAATGTACCGAATTGTCTCTTTGTTGACTTCCATTTTAAGCATACTGTTATTCATAATTAAAAGGACCGAACAAAAAACAGCAAAATAATTTCTTTAGTGCTAAATGCCACCTTTCCAATTAGCCGAAATCTGATATTGTTAAATCGATACTTTTCAAGATATCGATCGCTGCTGCTACTTATCGGGAAAATAATGGATTTCTTTTTTCCCAACCTAATATAAGGAACATTTCGAATGCAAGTGATTTGAATTACGTTGAACTGGGAAAATTTTAACAAGTAATTTTCCAAATTTACACGATTTGGCTGTCACATATTGTTGTAATTTTAAACCATCAGTAGCATAATGTAGAATAGTAGGGCCCTCCTCCAAAGTCAGGTTTTGGGCCCCAAGCCAGATCTTACTAAGGATCCCAAAACATCCCCACATGGTACATTACGTACAGGGTGTACCATATAACCCTGCGGAACAACATGTTTTCTGAAATGCCTTTATTATTATTATTATAGACATAAATGATCAAAATATCGCTCAACATTAACTGTTATATACCAAAAACCATCTAATTTTGTTAGCATCTTCAAGGACTAATCCTAATACAGAATACTAGGTAAAAACACTAGGAATTCAGAAGTCACATTCAGCAAGTACTGACTGTTTAATAATTTCGAATTAAAATTTTAAGTTACGCATTTTTTTAATGCCTGAACATACAAAATATTTGTTTAAAAATAAATTAGTTTCGACTTTTGTCTTACTTCTAATAGCTTTAACTTTCCATTACTTAGACTTGTATGAAAAAAAATATGCTATTTGAGAAAAAAAATTCTATAATAAGCCTATAAATAAAATTTTTTCATCTTTTCCCTTTTTGTTGGAAAAGTTTGAAGTTTCACACATTTTTTTATCATATAGTGGCACTCTTTCCCAAAAGGTTGGCTACATGTGATGTAATGCAAAAACATTCCTTTTTTTCATTAAAATGAACACATTCTTCATGTAAAGCAACAATATTTATTTATATTTGTCAAAATGAATACATTTGTCATAAAAATTACTCGACAATCTATATTAATATAACACTAATACAAAATTGATATGATAAACAATAAGTATAGTCTTCTAAGATTAAGTCAATGAATGCAGTTATATCAGATTAAATGGTTCTTAATTAAAATAAGATTTATTTTTTCACATACTTGATAATTTTTATTTTTCAATGTGAAAATGATATTTTTAAAAAATGCCTATATAAGAAAAAATTCTGAAATTTTTCCAAATATAAGGCTTTAAAACTTTATCAGACATAAATATTCTTAATATTCATCCATCTTCTCATCAATAGTTGTAGATATTGCAAACCTAAGGTTTTTGTCTTGCATTATCAAACAAATGTTCTTTTCAAAGTATCATTTCATGAGAAAAGAGTGTTATATTTTCATAAACATGAGGCTTTTTCATTCGTATAAGTAAGCTGAAACAAAAATAAATTTATCGCTTATAATTATGGTTCCGTAGTGTTATTAATTGATTAAGGAAGGAACTTAGCAGGTTAAAATATACACTGCATTTATTTATTTTCTTTTTGCAAATCAAAACTTTTACACTGTTGCCATCCCGATAAATATGATTTTTACAATATTTTCAGTTGGCACATGGCTAACCAATAGATGATGTAGCCGCTACACACTCTCCTCTCAGAGAAAACGATTAGGAGATATTATGGAATATAATCTGTTAAATGAGATGGGAACCTAACAGTCCTGCCACTGTGTGTTGTATATCGCCGACTTGCAAGTGGCAATCCCTCTGGAGGTTTCCGATGTGGGAGTGAATCTACAGCTTCTGGTGACAGAATGTTTTCTCTAGTTCTCTCTAAGTGAAACATGGTTTCAGTCTGTCAATAGAAATCCATTTTATGATTCCTTTTATTTTGACATCAAAGTATTTTGAAGCTTGATGTTTTACAGCAGTGGTCCCCAACTCTCGGTCCATGGCTCAAATAGCACCGGGTTGCACAAGGAACATTAATTTTATTTACTATGGTGTATTTCTCTCAAACATGCGCGACCTTTTATGAAAATCTCTTTATATTCCATGTTAAATCTCATTTTTTGTGTGAAGAAATAGAATTAAATTAAAGTTATTACATCAAAACAATCTAAAATATAAACAATCAACGTCTCCCCCCCCCCTCCATGGGCCATGGTAAAATTATCAAATGTTGACCGGTCCACGGCAATAAAAAGGTTGGAAATCACTGTTTTATAGCATAAGGACCTGAATAAACAGGTTGCAAGGATGAACTGTCCGCATTATTGCATATGAAAACATGAGAGCAAATGGAAAGCTGTTTGAACAAAAACACAGTTTTATTTCCATGAGTAGTATCAGAAAGTTTCATATCGTGTATTGTTCTTTGTAGCCCTTGAACAAATTTCGAGTATTGGACGTTGGAAATCTTGGAAACAAACTCACCAGGTAAGCAATGTGGACTTCCATACAAAAGTTCGGCTGAAGAATATCCTATATCCTCTTTTAGAGAAGTGCGTGTTTCAAGAACGAAAGGCAAAGAGTCCACCCAAGATTTGCTTTGCTGTAAATGACATCTTAGACTGGCTTTTACACTTCTATGCTGCCTTTCGATTAGCCCATTAAATTGGAGATGGTACGGGGTCATCGTAGAGTTTTGAAAGCCGAAATATTTGCTTAGAGAGGAGAAAAGTTGACTCTCAAACTATCTTCCTTGGTCAGACGTAATACGCTATGGAATCCCAAAACGACTAATCCAGATTGAGATCATCCCTTCTGCAACTGTTTCTGCTGATTGATCTGTCATAGAAAGAGCTTCAATCCATATTGAAAAATGATCAATAATCGTTAACAGATATTTTAAATCTTGGCATGTAGGTAAAGGCCCAACTATATCGATGTGTACATGTTGAAATCGTTCAGGTGGTACATTAAAACTCGATAGAGCTGAATCCGTATGACGTTGAACTTTAGATTTTTGGCATTCCATGCATGCCCTACTCCGTTTCTGACAATATTATTGATGTTTGGCCATATGAATCTTTTAGTGATTAGTTTCCTTGTACCTCTAATACCTGGATGTGACAGATTGAGAATCGATGAAAATATTTGTTGGCGGAAGCTTGGAGGAATGTATGGGTGATTACTGCCAGTGGAGATATCACAATAAATTGTTTTCTCTGCACCCGGAATCGGAATTTGTACCATTTTGAGCCTTGATATGTTTTTTCAATATGTTCAAGTCTTCATCATCTTGAAACTCCAATATGAGTGCATAATCAATTGGGGATGGCGTGGAAATGGTATTAATCTTAGAGATAGCATCAGGAACAAGGTTTTCTTCTCCTTTTACATATTGAATATTAGTCGAAAATTGAGTAATACAACTCAACTGCTGTGCTTGTCTTGGTGAAGCTTTGTCTATATCTTGTTGTAAGGCAAATGTGAAAGGCTTGTGGTCCGTATAAATGATAATGATGAAGGATCTCTCTTCAAATACGTGCTTAAAACGTTTTATTGCCATGTAGATAGACAAGAGCTCCCGATCGTATGCACTGTATCTTCTCCGAGTATCCGTCAAGAAACGCGAAAAGAAGCTTTATGGACGTATCGCCCCTTGTTCAATTTGATGAATGACTGTGTCAATAGCTGTATCATTAGGCATCCCATGTGAGACATGGAGTAATTTAATCCGAGAGATGAACCAGGCGTTGCAGCGTGACATAAGACGTTTTTAAGGTCTTTGAATGCCTTATGAGACTCTTCAGTCCATGTCAGTGGTATTTTGCTGTTTATGCTTTTCCCCTTTAATAACGCAGAGAGAGGTTGTTGTAGTGTGGCACAATTTGGGATAAAACTGTGATAAAAAATTAACCATTCCCAGGAATTTGAGCGGTTTAGTGGTTGACGTGGGCTCAGGTACACATAGTACCACTTCAACCTTTGATAAAAGAGGGAGAATTTCTGTGGTTGAAATTTTATGAACCAAATATTTAATCTTTGAGGTACCAAACATACTTTTAAAGACATTTATACACAAACTGTAGTCACTTAACCTTTCAAGTACTGTGAATATATGTTCGCGATATGATTCTTCATCAGGAGAGGCAGTAGAAATGTCATCTAAATAGCAGAATACAAAATCTGATCCTGATAACACCATATTCATGAATCTTTGAAAGGTTTGGGTCACATTGCATAAACCAAAAGTCATAAAGGAAATTTGAACAGACAGAATGGAGTTGTTATAGCCATTTTAGGAATATCAGTTTCGTAAACCGGAATCTGTTGGTAAGCTCTAATGACATCAATGGATGAAAGTATCTTCTTTCTATGAAGCACAGAAATGGCAGTAGATAGCAATCCAGAATGGTAACATTGTTAAGGGCCCTGTAATCGCCACATGGCCTCCAGTCACCCGATTTCTTTAAGGTGAGGTGCAAGGAACTGGCCCAACAACTTTCAGAAGCCCTACAAAGACCTTCCTGTAACATGAAATCAAATTCCGCTGTTGCCACTTTCAACTTTTCTGACGAGAGTTTTCTGACTCTTGCAGTGACTGGAAAATCTTTAGTTTGAGTAAAATGTTTGATATTATGGCTTTGAATTTTATTATTGATGAGTGTTGGTCGAACAAGATCAGGCAATTGCTTAAGAATATCTTCATACTGTTTGAGTTCTATTGTATTTAATGTAGGTGGGTCGACATTATGGTACGATTTACCAATAGTGGATAAGGAAGTGATTCTGTCCATAACTGTGATTCTTGCTATCCACCAAAAAGTTAAAATGAGCCAGAAAGTTTGTTAATTATTTTGGTAACACCTGCAATCACGAAAGGCCATTTGAGAGCTAAGAACTACTTTGATATGGGTCTATGCACCAAGCGCTGCTTGGCGTGGTAAAGGAGTTACGCCAAGTAGTGCATGTAGTTGGAATGGAATCCAAGATAGTGGCCTAGCAGCAAGACATCATCAGGAAAATAATTTTAAAGAACTGTTTTGAAACTATTTCAAATGAAGAAATTGGAAGAGAGTGAGAATAACCAAGATCAATAAATAATGAATATCAATATAATATAAAAAATTATATTTACTGATAGTAATATTATATATTATATAATAATTTTATAGCAATTATTATATATAATATTCATATAACATTATACAGTGTTACGAATTTTGTAAAATAGTGTAAATAGTCTTAAATTTGGATGTGTAATGCATTAATATTACTTTGTTAAAATTGTAGTATTCCCAAGCAATGCCGCCCCTTATGTTATAATGGCGATTCAATGGGAACTTTTCGAAATACAGGTGATAGGGCCAAGTTTGCATAAATTTTTGCAAACAAGTTGGCAATTTTGGCGACCATGTTGGTGAGTTTCGGACCCTCTGGATTTTTCTAGAAATTAGTGGAGAAATCCACTAATTTCACGATCTATGACGCAAGCGGATTTTTCTGGAAGTTTCTGCCGAGTCTATAAATAGAGCGATCTTGCCTAAATGAGTCAGTCCTGTTTCAACTAGTGATTAGTGAGCATCGTTTTGACTAGCCATTAGCTCGGCTGTGCTTGTGAATATTCTTTTACATACGTGTATTTTAGGTACTGATAATTCTATCTGAGTACTATTGCAGGTGTGAAGATCTTCAAGGATTGTATTTTGAGACAATAAATTCTCATCGTTCTTAACTGACTTATTGTTTGTGACTGAATTGCATAAAATCCTTGAACCCCAATCAACGTAACAATTGTAATAATTATTATATATAATAAAAATCATATAATGTAATTTAATAGTAATTATAAAAAGAGATGAATCATATTGTAATGTAATAAATATTATATATAAGAATACTCATATAACATAATAATTATAAACAAATAACAAAATAATAATTATAAATAAACATAAAAATAATTATAAATAAATAACATAATGACAATTATAAATAAATAACATAATAACAATTATAAATAAATAACAAATGTATAAAAATATTAAAAAAATTATTATAAATATAATGAATATTATATGATTATTACATATAATAATAATTGTATTTTATATATTATATTTTTTACTTATAAAACAATCACATAATATATATTAAAAAAATAATGAATATCAATTAAAAAATGCCAAAAATTGCAAGTTTCTTCAATGAATTTCATCGAGCAAGGAACGTTTAAAAAGCATTCTTAAAAATTAAAATAATGTGAAAATGTATGATTTATAGCAATAATTAAAAGCACATGACAAAAACATGGCAGCACATTTATTTAAAAAAAAAATAGCCTGTGTGGTACTCACCCATAATGTTAGAAACATCCATATTCGAAAATAGCACAAAATAAAACAGAGGGCTAAAAGAACAAATGCAATTTTTAATGGTTAAAGTTTTAAACAAATCGAATTATAATCGCCTGAAATTAATAGGGTTACCACGGGAAAAAAACCAGTAAAAATTAACTGTAATATATGTTACCCCCATGGCAACCACATTGCCAGATGATAAAAAAAATATTAAGGTAACCATATTGTAATGTTATCCCCCAACTTGGCAAACATAAACAACAACTTGGCGCGTAGACCCATGCTATCAAACTAGCACCGAGGGCTCTTCTAAGTCACAAATCTAACTTTAGCAACTTTTGCCCATAGGTTTTAATTTTGGTTCCGTTGGTGGTGAAAAGCTTGAGTTTGCCGACGGATTATTTTTCTTGTGGTGTAGGTGGAATCACAGAAACTTCTGCACTGGTATTGATTAAAAACTGGGTCTTTTCCCCCTGAATATAAAGACGACACAGCTCCATCCTGAGCTCTGTGTTGTCTGCGAGCGCTGAGATTCTATTTCCCTGTGTATGATTTGTATCCTGAATATGCCAATTGGTTTAATGCATCTGTAAGCCTTCTCGCCAAATCTTATGTGGTAAAAGCATACACTGTGATCATTACTGTTGCATCTATTGATGGAATGGCTCTACGACCTAGTTTCAAACCTCTGATTGATATGAACCCTTCTTTTACTTGATTCATTAACTTGAAGAGAAAGCTGTGCAATTTGTTCTTGCAGATTTACCAAAATGTTTTCATTGTTAGGGTATTTAACTACATCAAAATTTTGATAAGTCGAAGATTTTATCTTTCACATTTTGTCTAAAATATTTGCCAGTTTTGACAAATCATCAATACTTCTTGATAATATACTTGACATTTCGGTTGGTATCCTTTGAAGCCATAGAGTTTTAAGAAAAGATTCGCTAACCTTATCAGTAGCCAGATTCTTCATTTCACATAAGAGCTGCAAATGTTTTTTATCACCCAATTCAACATCAGTTAGTAACTTTTTAGTTTCAGTTTCAGTGAAGATGAAAATGAGTCTTTCTTTAATTATGGCATATTTGCCATCTTTCCATGGATTTGTTAAGATATCTGAAACTTGAGCTAGAATTTCAGCTTCTATTGAGCTGACAAAGTAATCATACTTTGTTTGGTCAGCTGTTATTGGGGCCTTTCAGAATTGGGCTTTCTAATTGGAGAAACCATACCTTTGGATCTAGCTTCCAAAATGGTGATGGTTTGATGCTAACTCTAGCAACAATCGATGATGAATTATTTTCGATTTTGCTTTTCATTTTCTGGATAAAAACTTGGGTTCGGTAATCACCAATGAAGCAAAAATAAATCTATTGCTTACTATTATGGTTCTGCAGGGTTATTAATTGATTAAGGAAGGAACTTATCAGCAGGTTAAAATATACTAGGCATTTATTTACTTTTTTTTTGCAAATTGAAACTTTCACACTGTTACTATTCTGACAAATATAATATTTATAATATTTTCAGTTGGCGCGTGGCCAACCAATAGAAGATATAGCCGCTACAATGTTATTATCACTTTAAATCCCAAATTTGAATTGAAGACATTACTTATTTTACAAAAAGGAGATTTTTCTTTAAAATGAATGCACAAATATATTTTTAAATTCCTACTTTGAGTGAAAGCCTTGCTGCATTAGTCATAAACATGAGGTTTTTCATTGATATGAACAAAGAAATGTTGTTTTGAATGACATCTTTGCAAGAAAGATTGGTTGCATATTTCACAAACATGAGGCTTTTCCTATGTGTGAACATACAAATGCCGTTTTAATGTATCACTTCGTGAGAAAACCTTGCTGCATATTTCACAAACATGAGGTTTTTCCTCGGTATGAATAAGTAAATGTCTTTTCAAACTACAATTATGCAAAAAAGCCTTGTTGCATATTTCACAAATATGAGGCTTTACAGTATTGTGAATAACTGAATGCTTTTTCAAGTAATCCCTTTGAGAGAAAGCTTTGTTACATATTTCACAAACATGACATTTCCCCCTGGTATGAATAAGTAAATGTGTTTTCAAACTACCTCTTTGAGAGAAGGCCTTGTTACATGTTTCACAAACATGAGGCTTTTCCTTGGTGTGAACACGAAAATGTTGTTTTAATGTTTCACTATGTGAGAAAGCCTTGCTGCATATTTCACAAACATAAGACTTTTCCTTGGTGTGAACATGCAAATGCTGTTTTAAACCCCCAATTTGAGAGAAACCTTTTTTGCATATTTCACAAACATAACGCTTTTCCCTTTTGTGAACAAGTAAATGCTTCTGTAAAGTACCACTTTCTGAGAAAGCCCTGTTGCATGTTTCACAAACATAAGACTTTTCCTTTGTGTGAACACGCAAATGCCTTTTTAAATCACTAATTTGAAAAAAAGTCTTTCTGCATATTTCACAAACATGGAACTTTTCATTGGTATGAAAAAGTAAATGTTTTTTCAAATAGCCACTTTGAGAAAAAGCTTTGTTGCATATTTCACAAATATAAGGCTTCAGAGTAGTGTGAATAGCTAAATGCTTTTTCAAGTTATCCCTTTGAGAGAAAGCTTTGTTACATATTTCACAAACATGAGACTTTTCCTTGATGTGAACTTGTGAATGCCTTTTTAAAGTACCAATTTGAGAAAAAGTCTTGCAGCATATTTCACAAACATAATGCTTTTTGTTGGCATGAACAGGTAAATTATGGTTTAAGCTATCATTTCCAGCAAGAGCCATCTTGCCTTTTAATGTAGAAAAATTTAATTTAATACACAGGAAAGAGATAACAGGCTTACAATTATATTACTTTGTATAAGAGATTGATTTCTCTTCAATACAACAGGAAATAAGAACTATTTTTGTCTTGAATAACTTGTGCACAAATTTAAACACAGCTGGACATCACAGATTCTAATTCACAATGAGAATGGTATTTTTTTTCAGGTGGATTAGCATTTGCTTAAAATAAATTAAAATTTAGAATATATTCAATTAATAATTAATAAATAACATTCAAGATGAGCTTTAGAACAAAGAAAATTAGTTTATCATAAACAATGGGAAATAAATTTAAAAGACACATTATGATGGAAATTCTTCGTGAATAATTCAAAGGGGGAATGAATCTTGTTTCAACGTATAAAGCAATAAACATACAAAATTGTAAAATAGCTTCCAATACATAATTTTAAATTAAAAAAATGCCTTTAAAAATTCATAGGTTAATTAATAAAAAAAAATTATTTGGACCATTGTGTAAAACAAAGCTACTCAAATAAAAATAAATTATTATTTTAATCCTGAATGTTTAAAATTTTCTCTTTAACTAATCAAGTATTGAAATTCATTATATTGCTGTTGTATCAGATCAAACAATAATTTAAAAGTTGAAATTCTTAAAACGACTTCTAAAAAATTTCAATATTCACTTTATAAGCATTATTAAATAACTTTGCCTAAAAAATGATTAAGTAAAACACTCCGTATTTATAGTGTTCAGTTCCTTTTTCATAAAATCCTTAATTTGTATTTCTTTTAGAGCTCTGAGAATCCTTGTATCATTTTAAGTCAAGAATTTAGCAATTGTTTAGTTTTCATATCCCAGTGAGAGAAGACAAAAGCAATTTTGTCAATGTTCAACTTTTGAAGATACCTTTAAATACATTTGGAATCCATGTATAACAGCAGTTTAAGCTCCAACTTTTTATAGTTTGGGAAAAAAATACTTCTTTTGATATTCTTTGCCACAACTCATCACTTAAACATTAATTGATATTATTAGTTTATTAATGCAAATACTTACATAAAATTTTCTATAAAAAGGATTATTGTACAGTTGGCTTTTCACTGTACTAAATTTGTAAAACCTTTATAATTTTCTTCAGAGGTTTTTCCATTTGCCATGTCACTTTTAAAATTAGTACTAGCTATCATTCCATGAAGGACCTTGAACATGCATATCAGATTCTGAAAAAGAAGATGAATGTTGAAAATTTTCATATTGAACTAATGTTAAATCTGTTGTTACATGTAAAGAAATGTTTAAAACATGTTAACACACTGAGAACAGAAATATCAGAATTTTCATACAGTGTAAAAGAGGATGAGGTCAGATTAATAAGTGAATTTGCCTGTTTTTTATTCTGGTTGAAAATGAGAATCAGTGGTGGCATTTTGTTGATTTGAATTTGTAGCTCTGAGACCCCTTAGGACACATATTGTGGCAAACACATGTTTAAAAATAATTCAATTAAAAAATTAAGATTAAAGAAATCCTAACTTGTTTCAAGGTCTAGAAAATCAATCCATTTAAAATTAAAAGCAAGCAAAAGCATGAAAGTTGCATAAAAAATTTAAGATTTGTGTTTTGGATTTTCTTGATCTGAATCGATCAGTGTTAAAGTGTAAGATTTGAAACACACACAGGTTAAAAATGAAATATTCATTTAAAATGTGTGTTAGAAATGAATAAAGAAAACCTATAATTACATTAGGTGAACCTTACTCCATTGAGAAAGAATTTTTTAACATTACACTCTAAAGCAACATGTTTGCTATTAATAGCAAATCTCAGAATTCTAAAGCGAGGTCTAGTGAAAAAGGTGACATAAGGGTCATTCCCCTGAAAAAAATTACTGTGTTCAATTCTCGTGTGCCGACTCCCAACCCTGTCAAAATAACATTAGGCGCGGGAGTCAAGTTTCCTGATTAAGAATTTGCGGCCAATCAATTGCAAGTTTGAGTGCCGGTGAAGCTGAACCCGCCCTCCCCCCAAGGCTACACACTAAATTTTTCAGGGCTCAAAGACCTTCTGTATGTTCTGAAAATTTGGAGAGTAGGGAGCCATGTCAAGAGTTGTCTTTGTCACTTTTTGAGATCCAAAATTTTGTTAATCACAGCACTCATGTAGCTTTAGAATGAGGCAGTAATAAAAAATAAAGTTCAGTCAATGCTCCTAACATTTTGACCATTTGATTTTTTTGTAAAGACTTATACAAACTTTATCTTACATCAGACTGAAAGGCTTAATCTAAGTTCTAATCCTATGTATTGACATAACTGTATCCCTACTTTTAATAATGTAAGTAGTAAGAATGATCAAAAGATAATTGTGAACTTAAATGATATTGAGAGTATAATAAATTCTTTTCAAGGTGAAAAATATGAAAAAGTTTTGAATTGGATTGATAGTTTTGATGCTCAAGTGGAGTTACTCTAATTGTTTGAATTTTATACATTGCTTCATGAAAAATTGTATTTTGTGTGTGAGGAACACTTTCTTATTGATTAAGAGTGAGCGTCACATTAACTTGCAAAAAATTAAAAGAGCAGTTAAATAACAAATTCAAAATTTCTTCCAATGTTGCTGAGGTTTATTAAATCTTACAAAAGCATAAAAGGAAAGATAAAGAATCCTTTCTGGGGTATTTTTACTTTATGAACATGACAGGCAAGCTTTAATAGCTGATGTTATTAATAGAATAAATTATTCTACTCAAAACAATCGTATTCAATTTCCCTGTTATAGTTGAATTCAAAACTAAATTCCAAGTTTTGAACACATTTAAGAAAGAAAATCAAACAAAGTCTTTCAATTGATTACTGACTAATAATAATATTATGGAAAAAACATCTGAGAATTATGGCCATAGCTCTAAAACTCAGGCCACAAGGTCACAGAACATAAGAAAAAAAATTAAAAAACTTATTGTATATTTCAAAATATAAGTCAAGATAGTTTGTTTCTTTAAAGAGTAACCCAAAGTTGAAAAACCACATGCAAACAGAGCACCTGTAATTTTCAAACATTTTGCCATGAGAGCAAAAATAATGTTAAGTGGCTAAAATTGGTGGAATATTGAGCAATATTAATGTTATTAAAAAATTAACACCACTGATCAATGTTAACTCTTTACGATGATTCAATTAAAGAACATTATACGGTTACAGATAAATATGCCATTGATAGAAATCTTTTGAATCAACTACTAAATGATCCAAAAGGAAATGAACAAGAAGCATTTGAATTTTTAAACATCCTTTAATTTGTAAAGTAGGTATTAAAAACTTTTAAGCCAAAAAATTAATGTCACATTTCTGTGGATGAAAGTTTAACTGTTTTTTGGAGCAATCTTGAAGCAACCAGAATACAGTGCTGTCTTAACATAACATTCCACTTGCATTCATTAAAAAATTAGGAAAAAGTTTTGGTATAGCAGAACAAGAGTCTAAATAAATTTCATCATTATCTTTTCTAACAAAAATTGACCATGCCAGCAAGCAATGTGGCCTGAATCTAGTTCAAAATTTGAAAAGGACACTTGTTTCACAGGTCCTTTCAATTCAGTAAGCAGGAGTACAATATAAAACATACAAAAGATATCACAAACATAGAAGCAAATACTCTCATTAGAGATGTACCAGAAGAAAATGTATATTCAACAGCAAAGGTTAAAGATGACACATCTCATCCTTTGTGGTTAGAAGAAGTAAAAGAAGCTCAGAAAAGGAACAATTTAACAGGTAATATTATGGAATTTAAAATAAATTATTTTAATCATCTTCGTTTACTTTGGACAAAATATAACTTCGGACATTACTAAGTTAAAAAAATATTGTTATACAAGTCAGGTAAATAAACACATTGACACAAAAAAGATTTGGCCTCTTAGCTACCTTTGTTTTTAAAGAAACATTTTTGCATACTTCATTCCACCTGAACTTGGCAGAGGAAGGAATGGTACAATGAACAAATCATAAGTGTAGCTGGGTAACACCGGGAGAAAGGGTTGACTAAAACAAATGAAATTCATCAAATAATGTGTGTGAAAAAGTTATTTTTGTTCCAATATAAATACATATCTTTAATTCTATCAGTTATTACATCCACTAATAAAACAGAAGCCTCCAATACATTTATAAAAATTTTAATCGTTTTTTCTCCATTAGTATTATTTCAAATCAGTTTATAATAATAAATAACATATAAAATACATGTAAATGTCACTTATATATTCTAGATTATGATGTAACAAACATAAAGTAAATTTTGAGATTAATTTAAAAAATTTATCAATATTAAAATTTATTATTTTCAATATTGATACAAAAGTATATCTTAAAATATTGTGTTACTGACTAAAATGTAAAATTGAATTCACAAATACAATCAGCTCAATAAACATAACTTGTAAAGGAAAAAAATTGATTTAATATTATTATTTAGTACAACAATTATTATTATTTATTTTAAAATTAAGCTTTATTTTTGTTGTAAAAATGTTTCATTAAAAAAGTTGTTCTTTTTAGAGGACAATTTCTCTTTAATTAGGTAATTTCATAAATTAAATTTTATGTATACATACATTTTACACTGCTCATGTATAAAGTATTTAAAATCAGAAAGGAGGCAAAACATAAGAAGAATGGTACTTATGTATTATCGCAACAATTGCCAATTCTATTAATAACTTGCCAAGTTGATAACCATGATTTCCTATGTTTCATACACAATGAATTGCTAACCATGTGCTTCGTTTCATAAATGTCGCCAATAGCTTGCAATAATATATAAGTATAATTTTGATATTTGGTTTAAAATGCATTGTTTAAAAAAGCAAAAAATTCAAACTTTAGTTTGAAAATAAATTTTTTCAATCCATTTTGATTATAAACGCAAGCTATTTTCTGCAAATTTAATTTAATTCCACCCATTTAGATTAAAGGGTTTTTCCCCCCCTTAGGAACTTTGATCAGACAGGCTACGGGGAGTACTGCCTATTAAATGTGTTTAAATGTCAGATGTATTTAAAATGTCAAAGAAACAATAACAAAGATAGTACCACGAGATAGCAGAATACTACATATGAAAGACTGCAAAGTGAATGGCATAGAATTGGTACAAAAACATAGCAAATTCACCAGGAATAATATTTCAAAAATCATTTTTTATGCCAAACTGGAATTCCATCCAGTGTGAGTCAATTATATTCCTTCACCTTTATTAAACAATAAATGATTTTAGCATATGATTAACTTTAAATATATCCTCAAAATCACAATTTCAATAATACATGACATTTTTTAAAAAAAAGATTTCAATGCATCTGTTTTATTTTAAATTCCAAAATAATATAGAACTATTTCTAAAGCAGATTGGTACATTTTCTACCTTTCCCAGCATTGTCAAGTTAAGGTGGAATGAAATAGTTTACAATAGATAGAGTGGGTGGTTTCAATAAATATGACTCAACTAAGAAATATATAGAACTTTATTCACTCTCATACATTTATATGAGAATTTGCATCAAAACCAATTACTACAGAAGTGTACACTAGTTTTGTAAACCCAACTTTTAAGATTCAGGTATCTGAAAGCATTTTAAGTGATATAAAAGAAGCTTTCACATCTATTCTCTTTAAAAGAATACCTAATTAATATAATTTATAGTTATAAAATTTAACTGTAAAAAAACTATATTTCTTAAATATAGAAACTAATGATAAGGCTGAGTGGTTAGGCCATATTATAGTCATGTTTAAAATGAAAAACTTCATAAATTTTCCAAAAACGTCATGGTTTAAATCTGTAAGTTGAAAAACTCAATAATTAAGTTATATTCTCATAAATTCTTGCAAGATAAACTCAACAAAAGCATATTTAATGTACGGTTCATTATACTTTTTAAATCCTTTAAAGGAAAATATGTCTTGACTGGTTGAAAAAGCTAAGATAGCAGTTGAGAGAGAACAAAATTTTCTCATCAAAGAAATAAAATACATTATGAAGCTAGATTTGTTAACATAGAGTTCAGTTATAATTATTCAAATTTATACCATATATTCAAAAATCCGGATACGAAAAATTTTTCCTAATGGTGGTCCTTATGAAATTTTCCGAATTCTGATGTCAAATAAGAAATAAATAAAACAAAGGCTTCCACTTAAGTGAACACAGAGATGTTACATGTTTCAAAATCATGAAAATACCATGTACCTGAAAATTTAAACAAACTCATGAAAAAAAACATAGTTAATTTCTAAAGTATCATTATGTTGAATTTTCGTTGTATTGAATTATGGAAGAAAATTAGTTGGTTCTATTAATGAGCATGTTGAAGGAGAACTGCAGCTAGGGGAAGTAGGGATTAGGGAAACATTTTTAGCATGACGTTAAATAAAGAGCACTTTTTGAGTTACTCACGACTTAGGTGTTCCTCTAGGCACGGTCAAGATGTGGTAGAATCTGTAGATGTGCAATGACGTCAATATTCTGGGTTTCCTGGTTTGGCGTTATAGCATTTTTCTATGCCCTAGTGGTTCATTGAAGCACAAAAGATTTTTTTTAAATTTGGGAGATTGTTTTCAGGCAGATTTTGCTTCCATGTCTTGAGTATAATAGTGAAATTCGCATACGTATCTAATTTTCACTGTACAAATAAAAAATCTGTTTTTTTTCATTCACCTAAATCGAAATTTTTAGTGGATTTAATTTTGCAGAAGAAATATATATTTGAGCTTAGTAAATGAGAAACTTAATTACAATAAAAAAAAAATTGTTATATAATTTTTTAATAATCCATTTACTGTGATTAATAATACTTTGAAAATGAATTATATAATTCGAGTTTTATCCTTATGTAAGATATAAAAAAGTTAATTACAAGCAGAGAAAATTGATGTTTTTTATAATATACACTGGTGTCCAAAAGTTAAGCATAATTGATAATTATGTGAATAAAGAAGAAACTGTTCATCAGAATGGCGGGAAACGTGATATGCGAGTGTAAAATGGTTACAAAATAAGGAAGCAAATCAAAAGAATGATAATAATTAATTTTATTATCCAAAGTAGCAGTTTGAAAGAAAACTGAGCATAGCAAGGATTCACACTTTAAACAAAAAATGAAAGAAAACATTAAATAAAATACTGATGCTGCAGTTTAATAAGGCGTGTGGTCACCTCTGACAGCCAGGCACGCTGCACAGCGATTTACCATACTTGCTATGAGATGATGAATGAGTTGTGGGCTTAAACGGTTCAAAGCTTCTTGGAGAGCTCTCTTCAGATCTGTAACGGAACTTGGTGGAAGCGAAAGAGCTGCAATTTGTCTCCCGAGCATATCTCATACATGCGCTGGATGTTTTAGGTTTCAAGGAAGTCATCAATCAGTCCCGCTCGGTGACATCGCGCATTATCATCCATGAATATGAAGTCGGGAGTGACAGCACCTCGAAACAAGTGAACATAAGGCTCAAGAACTTCGTCTCTGTATCTGTAAGCAGTCACAGACCCCATGTCAAAGAAATGAAGATCTGTGCGGTCGTCCATCCTGATGCCTGCCCATATCATTACCCCCTTTGATGGAAAATGATGTCTTTCCGTTATGTTTCTTGGTTCAAAACGTGTTCCACGTTCTCTCCATATCGTTACCCGTCGAGAATCAGTACTCAGACTAAATCGGGGCTCGTCACTGAACATCACATTGGCCCATTCTCCCACACAAACGAGCGCGTTTATGCGCAGACATGAGGGGAATGCAAACTGCTGGTCTTCTAGAATACAGGCCAGCATGATTGAGTTTCCTGTAAACAGTTTGTCTCGAAATTCGTATTCCTGTGGTGACTGTGAACGCCGAACCCAGTGCTCTGGCAGTACTGCCTCTCTGACGTCGCGCACTTATTACCAGATATCGGTCTTGGCGAGTGGTTGTGACTCTTGATCCACATGATACTGGTTGTCGGGTAACATCTCCCGTTCTTTGAAACCTCTGCCACAGTCTTGAGATCACAGACTGGTCCACATTCAGAATTCGAGACGCTTCGGCTTGTGATCGTGAGGATTCCAGCATTCCGACGATTCTTCTTTTCGTAAACATGTCCAATTGGCGTCTTTGTGCCATCATTCACCTTGTTTGATGGTTAACAACGTTCCTTCGCACAGCAGTTGCACGAAACTTGTCTGAACTACCTGTGCTGCGTGAATCGGTTTCTCCGCGTTCCTACATGCGCTGGTGTTTCGCGCAGGACGTAGTCGACTGAACAGTTTTGCATAAACCCAATGTTTCTTCTTCACCCAATTAATATCCGCAAGAAATTTGGAATAATTTTACGAATATTTACTCCATGTTTTTCGCATTTTACGATTTATGCTTAAATTTTGGACACCAGTGTATATCTAAGGCCTGTGATGATCCTTACAGCACTGAGCTGCACTTTTTCCAGTTTTTTCAAGTTAGTAGGAGATGCTACTTGAAAGATTTGATACCCATATTCAGGAAATGGGTGAATCAAGGTTATATAAGAAATTCTGAGTGTGGAGGCGTCTGAAATCCAGTTTCTTCTAGAAAGATTTTTTAATATCCTGAGTCTCTTTCTTGATTTATCGGCTATTTTCTCAATATGTTCATATCTAAATTGAATTCAAGATAGGTAGGGTATTAGCTGCATTTTAAGCGCTCACTCGCTAGGAAAAGCTCGGGAGAGTAGTTGTAAAGATGCCTTTTAGTCGTGAAGAGGCTGATTGTAGACTTTGAAGTGTTGAAAGTAATTTTGTGGTTTTCCGCAAACTCTTGAATTTTTACTAGGGACCGATTCAATTGGGATTCTATTTTGCTAATATTTACATCACTGCACCACAAAACGACATCATCAGCGAAAAGTCCAATTTGACAAGGGCTAACATATTTTTCAATCCCGGAAATAAATAATGAGAAAATAGTTGGACTCAAAACGCAACCCTGGGGAATTTTTTGATACGTTTTGTAATAACCCAAGAAATTAGCATGAAAATTGATACAAAAATTTCGGTGATTCTGAAAGTTTGGCAGAGCTGTACCTTTAATGCCAAAAATACCAAAAAGCACTTGTTTAAAAGCCTATATTTCCATACCCTACCAAATGCCTTTGACAAATCTAAAAATGTCGCCATGGTGTGTCTCGTTGGTTTGTGATTCATAGAATTTCTAATACACTGGGTGAAGTATAAAATTTGGTCAACAGTAGAGTGACCCTTATGGAAAGCAAATTGGTCAGGGGGCATTAAGTTATTAGTGTGTAAATGGTGAGTCAATCTCCGCAACACCATGCTTTCCACCAGTGATGCAGGTAGAAGAAATAGGACGATAGCTTGCCGTAAGACCGGCATTCTTGTTGTTGTCCTTTTCATACTGTTTAAAATAATTTGCTAGACCTCTAAGAAAGAGGTTTTGGCGATAAATATATTTTCTTTTTACCTGGACTGTGGTAAGTTTATCAATTTCTTTTTACAATATTTATTTTACTTGAGAGAGACTCAAGCTGAGTCACTCCTCATTCCGGATAACGGAAATCGATGAAACAAGTTACAAATGATAGAAAACATGACAGAAGCTGAGGATTTCAAGTACTTTAAGAATCCCCAAATTGACCATATGCAAACAGGCAATAAAAAATTTACTGAAATCATCATCCTACTGGAACATACAGGAAAATCAGGTAGCATCCCTCAATCGAACCCCCATCTATTACATGCCTAATTAAAGAATAAAATACCCAGGCATGACAATATAACGAACATGCACTCCATTCAAAGTGGAAAAATAAAAATTAGTACCTCGGACCCTGTATGCGCTGTTCAAATTACAGCTATGAATCAAATCTTAAATACTCCTATAAAAGCTAACATAATATGGAAAGGATTTATTTCCTAATTCCTGCTCTATGACATCCCAACTAACGTACATCTAGCAGATGTGGCATTAGAATTAAAAAACTCAAATGATTTTGAAATAGTGGAAATTTGAAGGTTTATAAAATCAAACAGTCGACAAGAAGCTTCTCCTGTTTAATTACAATTCTAGGTATAAATATACCAAAATGCGTGAAGCTTTGGTTTTTTGATTATAGAGTCCAACTTTTCATAGACAAACCCCGGTAATGTAGCAAATGTTTTAGTTTCACCCACTTATCACGTTTCTATTCCAGCCTGAAAGATGCTTCAATTGTGGAGAATCTCCACACCGGACAGTGTACAAATACCTCAAAATGTATTAATTGTACAGGAGATCATCCGGCAAACTCCCCCACTTTTACCAAAGAAAAAAAATACTAGTGTAGTGATATAATCTATATAAGCCAGTAACAACCTCCGCACCGTGGTGATCATTTTGGTGTAGTGATTAAGTTACTCGGCTTCGGATCCAAAGGTCCCGGGTTCTGTCCTACCTGATAAGCGCGCCACTTTACTAGAATTCAAATGTAACGCTAAAGCGTTTTTTCTTATAGTGGTACCCATATGCTACTACTTTTCACGTTTGTTTGTTTTTAACGTTTTTCAGACTTTTCACTCGATCAAATTTAGACAAATTTTAATCAAAATTTCATCATTTTTGCACAAAATTAAATGCTTTTTTAAGTTTTTTATTCGTTTTTTAGCTTTTTTCTTCATTTTTTTACTCATTTTTTTTCGGATCTCAAAAAAAGATGAAAATTGACAAGATCTGTTCCAAAAATAGGGTTAAAAAACACATGAAATCAAGAATTTAGATAACTTTTAGGCTGAAGTTAGACTGAAAATCGTGAAAAAACGGTAAAAAATTTTGAAAAATGAGGAAAAAAAAGACGCTTTTTTTATAAAAGATTTTAAAAAGATAACAGTTCTTCGAAAGAATTTATAAATTAATTCTCTTGTAAAATTTCTCAAACTCTTGATCATTTAATTTCAGTTTTCTCAAAATTTTACAATCTGATACTTTTTTCAAATAAGTTAATATGAATTCAACAGTTAGATTTCTCTGATGTTCAAAAATTTCATCCCAATCCACTTTATCTGAAAGTTTTTCGGTAGTCTGTAGAGACATATGGGTTTGTATTTTGAGATTAATTTCATATCCAAAATATCCCCATCATGGATAATAAATGTGTCACTCAATATCTGATTTTCCGATATCAATCTCAAATTCAGCTTATTCTTGTACAGGGTTATAAACCTTTCCGATAATGTTTGCCAATTTGATACTTTCCCAATCTATGAGATCTTTATTTTTAAGTGCTCAGATAGAGTCTGATAAGCTGAAATGTAATCCCAATTGATTTTATCCTTAAATTCCAAAATGAAGAATTCAGAGAGTTTTTGATTTCTTAAAATTGAGCCCCAGTCAACTTCGTCTTGAAAATGACTTATTAAATTTTATGGTAATTCAGAATTTTTTGAAGCTTCTTCCCATTTGACTATTTTATTTAGTATGTTGTTGTTGTTGTTACTAATGCCACCTGTCTGACATAGTCAGATCTAGTCCCACGAAATTCATCATGGCATCGGGCTATATTGTACGCCTGTCGTTAGCTTAAGCTTTGAGCCCCCATGAAGGTGACAGTCCGTTTTTGCTCACACAACACGATAGCTGGCGACACCATTTGGACCCTCTGATTTAACGAGCACGTTCTCCGTTTTATACTCGGCAGGTATTTGGTGGCCTCGGGCATCGAACACAGGCCTTCCGGTCTGTAGTCCGATGCTCTAACCACTAGGCTACCCACGGCCCCATTTAGTATGTATATTTATAAAACGATTGATATGAGAAATTATAGAAATTGATATGAGAAGATTATAAATGAGAATGACTGGATTTCGATCTTTTAACCTTCCAAAGCATAAAAAATCACTATCCTTATCTTTTACGAGATCGATATCTACCCTAGAGTTAGACGAGTGTTCCTGTTTCAAATAAACAGTAATTCTCTCATTTGCATATTAGAAGTAAATATCATATTAGAAGTTAACAAATCAGAAGTAAATACATTGAATTCTACATGACTATTCTGGACACTAAGTCTAGATAGTATTCTTCCTGAATAGTCGAACAAAAGGTTTTTGGGAATGGCACGTAAGGCCCATCGTGATTTCTTGATAACAAATTATCCGCTCTTTTAATGCTTATTTTTGCTGTTTTTATCTACATACATTTTATGAACAGCATCGTGACTTTCTATAGGATCAGACAAATTTTTAATTTTTTCCCTCTGATATCATGTTTACTAACTGAACCAAAAGGATACCAAATCATTTATTAATTAAAAGCTTTTATTTAACTTACAATGTATGTATGTATGTATGTATGTATGTATGTATGTATGTAATTTGTTCGGGTGGAATCTTGAAACTCAATTTTGAAGTTGATATCTTCATCCTATAGAGCTAAAATTTTGTATACACGTTTAGTTTGGGTGACAATGCATGTTTTGGCCATTTATATTCCGATTTTGCTATTGATTAAAAAGATATTAATTAAAAACATTAAACTAGTTTTGGGCGCCAACTTCGATATGTCAGCATTGTTGTAATAATGTTATTGTTACAACAATGACAAAAGTTGGCGTCGAAAATCGGGTTTCAGCCAAACTGGCATTTCATAACGTTGCGCTAATGACTGTATTAATTAACTTTACCTAAAAAATAATTACATTTCTACAACGTAAAAATAATCTAATTTAATTTGTTTAGAAATTTCTATCTATTTTCTTCGATTTAAATTTTTAAAAAAAGTAGAGCTATTTTTCAAGTAGATTGGTACCATGTATACCGTTCTCAACGCTGCAAAGTTAAACTGAGAGGGAGCATTGTGGAAATTCTTTAAAAAATTTACGTAACTTTAATCTATGAAACTCAGACAAAAAATAATTACAGAATCGGAAAGATCACTTATTTCGTCCCGATAAGGTATAATGTTTTTTACGAAATAATAATATTTGTATTTCTTACCATTTTTTTTAAATAAATCAAAACCGATGCGTTTTTATGAAAATAATGTCTAAATCGTTGCGCATGAATTTTTTTTGTTTAAATGAATCGACATTCCGTACTAAAACAGCTCATGCTTCGCTTTTTTAAAATTAGTCATTTAAAAAATAAAATGCCGAAAACTTTTTTTTTACGATTTTTCAAGAAATACTCAAAATTTTAATTAAACATTTAACAACTTCGTCATTTATGAAGAAAATCTCATGAAACTTTTTTTCGTGTGTAGGACAATATTAACCAAGATCTGTACGAATATTGAAAAAATTGCTTAAGAATTACGGATTTCAAAAAAAATTGTGTTTTTAGTCTAGTACCCCCTTTTTGCGAGAATTCATTTAGCTAACTGTTCGAAAATAACCGGCAAATACCTAGCAACAATGATACATTGAATGAGATGAACATATTGAGAAACCTCTCCAGTGATAACTAAAAAGTGAAAAATAAACTAAAAGTAAAAAAGCTTTTTTAAAACAAGCTTTTATTTAAACGCGCTAAAAAGAATAAAATAAATTTTTCTTTAAAACTTTTTTTACTATCAACTTTTTCCGTCATTACACAATTTATATGATATAAAAGCTTGTCGCGAGATTTACCTCTGCAGATAAACAAGTAAATTAAATAACTTGATCTGATTGATTTTAATTTTTAAAAATTTCAAACTAAGTAAATAAGAGTACTTTAATCTCGCGACAAGCTTTACTATGTTCTACCATGATCATACCATGTTCTATCTTTTGAATAAAGGGAACTGATTCTTTACTTTCTGCTGTGCCTCTACGAACGCATCAGCATTAATTTTAATTAAATTCATAGTGTCCTTGTCCTCTTTTGTAAGAGAAGGGACAAGGTTTTCCACATTTCCAACTAAATTTTCTTCTAACTCACACACACACAATTTTTTAACAACTTCATTTATTAGACTTATGCTCTTCCCTTCTACTTCTTTTCTTCGCGTACTGCTAATCTGAATGGCATTCTCTATTTCCAGTTTCCGTAGGGGACCATTCTGTTCTAAATTCGATTCCAGGAGTTCAATTGTTTGGTTCTCCAAAATATATTTTTCCCGATTCAAATGTTTTGGACAAATAAATGCCTTTTAGACTACGTGTCTTGGCTCACACTCAATTTCTACTTCTGTAGAAGGGAGACAATTCATATTGTCATTTAGAATATGTTTGACCGTCGCATGCTCATTTGTAAACATTTCTGGTGCAGCATATTTTTCACAACCTATATCTAATGAGGCTCCTGTTTCTCTAAGGACAGACATCCCAACCTCATTCTCATTACTTCTAATAATACATGGATCAATTGAAACGTTTTAGGACTTACCTTTTACTTTATTTATACTACCGGAGTTATGTTTCTTTAATTAAAAAAGTGTTTGTAATTCCAAGTGCTTAAAATATATCTTTCCTTTAAATCAAAGTATTTGTTGATAAGCGACGTTCTAGCTCCTAACCTTTTTTTTCAATTTTCAAATTTAGCATTTCCCTAATAAATTCTTTTTCGTAATTTGTGCTATTCGTAATAAGATTTTTAAGGTGTATAATTTTTAAATAATCCGTTACTTTTTCACCTAATTGTTTTGCAAAATTTTTAAGTTCTGTTATTCGACCTTTTCCTAAGTAAGCCCCTTAAAGACAAAAAGTTTTTACAATAAAAATATTTCGAACCTTACATTTAGAATGAATACAATTTCACTTATACACTTTTCTTAAGAAATAACAATAAAATTGTAAAATTCAAAATTGGTAGTCACTAAAAAAATAATTTTAAGCAAATGTAAGCATATACTTAATTATTAATAGCAAAACTCCAATACGTACCTGCGGCCACAGTGGCCGAGTGGTCTAGGCATCGGATCATGGCTAGCATGTCATGAGTTCGATCCTAGTACCACTAAAGACCCGCTGTGTAGGGGGACCCGCTGTGTAATATGCACGTTAAATCTGCCGAGAGCTCAAACGTCCTCCCGTTGGTTGGTGTGGTAGTTAGGAGAGGGGTGCCAGCTCAGGCGTCGTCCGCGTCACTTGACCATGGTTCAAAATTACGCGGACCGTCGCCAAAAGCCCTCGTGTTGCTGATCAGTGCGACGTTAATATTATCTCACTCACCCAATACGTATCTGATAAACTAATAATATTTGTGTCACACACTATTTATATCAAAATACTTTCATCAAATGTTTCACGAGGATCTTAGCAATACAAACAAATTAATTTTCATAAAAAATATACAAATTGTGTATTACAAACCACTCTATTATTCTCACAAAATAGCTAAAATCAAATAGC
Source organism: Trichonephila clavata (assembly GCA_019973975.1). Lineage (NCBI taxonomy): Eukaryota > Metazoa > Arthropoda > Arachnida > Araneae > Nephilidae > Trichonephila > Trichonephila clavata. The sequence continues at coordinate 27,095 of BMAO01024964.1, read as the reverse complement.
TAACATTCAAATTTTTCCGAAAAAATTATTTCTGGCAAAATGATTATAGATTGTATGGAAAACCTTTCTACGAGAATATTAAAAGCAATTTTAAAAACACACAGAAAAATGTAATGCATAAAATACACAATATTATATAAACGCGAATTTAAAAAGAATAGACTCAAATCGAACATATGGTACCTTAGATTATCGCTGCGTTTAAATATAGAACTAACTAGAATAGCACTAGAACAATCTAAATACATAGGATATGTACAGAGCCGATCCTAGGGTGTCGGCCGCCCTCGTGCGAGGACCTAATGTGCCGCCCCTCTACAGAATTTTTCATATTTTGACTAATACTTATATATTTAATTACTTATTATAATGCTTACATATTTACTTACTTATTATAATACTTATATATTTAATTACTTATCCCAATACTTATATATTTAGGTTATAAACTCATCTATTTGCATAAGAGTAAAAAGTAAAACAATAATAAAAATGCAAACAAAACTTAAAGTGAAAAACTTTATTTTTTGGTCAGCTAATGGGTTATGATCGCGACAAAACTTTAACAAAATATAAACAAGCAAAAATATTACCTTTGAAATAAAAATAGACATTTTGTAATTAGAAAAGCACAACAACACAGTATTTATTTAGAAAATATAATCTAATAAAAAAAAAGTACCAAAAAGCATACATTTCGAGAAACGAAAAGTATATAAATCAGTCCTACTACAAAGACTACTAAATAATTATAAAATAACTTGTCTGGCTTTCTGAGAAGCAAAAATTTGTCAGTAATTTTGGTGAAATCAATTTTTTTCAGAGATTTTGGATTCAATACAGAATGTTTCCTTGTCTGAAAGCCTTTCTAGTGTAGTATTCCTAAGAACTCCTAGAAAAATTCTAAATTATATACCTTACCATCAGTAGAGCTCACTCATCTAGTAACGAATTTTATTTGTTCTGTGTGACTAATATCTGGTGCAGAGAATCAAGAGTTATAGTGTAATATTTTTACTTTTTCGACAGTGCGTGTTATCACATTAGGAATAGATTCGGCTAAAATAGTAACTATTTCATTTTCAAAATGCTGCCTTTTAAGTGGTGTGGAATATATTTTTTTGTCATTTTTGCATTTACTGACATTATTGAGGTCTTCTGAAATAACTGGATCAAATTTGGCCAATATCTGAACTGCCTTTAAAAAATTATCAATATCTCAACTTCGTACTAGTTCTGAATGCCAAATTTTGACTGGCTAAAAATTTTACTTCAGCAACTATTCCTTCAATGATGGCGCGCCATCGCTTTTTTCTCTCGATTGTATACATTTTGTTGTTCTACGTCAATAGTACACAGTTTTTTCCAACCTTGTCTTTAATTCGCACTACGATCTCATACAGTTTAAGTGTTTTAGAGTATTTTCAGGGTTTTTATTATAATTAAAAAAATAAATGGTATTTTCTCATTCCAATAATATTCTGTCTTATAGTTTCCTCAAAAAAAAATGTCATTTCTGAATATTTTTGATAGCATTTAAATATTAACACATGCAATCGAATTGGAAATTATATTTATAATAATTCTACTAAATTTTTCTCTCTTTAAATTAAAAAAGAAAGTAAACATTGAAATAACTATAATTAGTGGATAATAGAGATTTTTCTAAGGTTCCACGTAAATGTATAACCGTTACCTAACCGTTACCTAACCAATTCACAAACTTTAAATATCGAAAGAATTTTTAAGAAATGCCTTTTCGATACGTCCGATCAGCAATAACACAATTATACTTTTAGAATATATTTATAATTGCAACGTAATATTAATATATTTATCTTGATGTATAAAAAAGAGAGAAAAAAACCATCCATAAACACATGTGTTATATTGACTTAACATGATGATTCAGAAAAATTATTCAAAATTGATGATTCAGAAAAAAAATAATAAAAATTTACAATAAACACAAAACAAATTAACTGCATTTTTTTAAATACTGTGAACTGTAATGAAGTATGTGCATGTCTCGCTCTGGAAGTGGAATCTGGTCTTATGAAAAAAAGTTAAGCGTCAATTAATATTTCGATTTATAATCCACAATTGAAATTTACACACACAAACCATGTACTCTTAACTATAGCAATGGATACGTATATGCAAAATAATTTCATTAAAATTAAAATTGGCTAGTTTTCTTTTAACTTTTAACTCCTTTTAACACGCTTTTCTAAGTTTCACTTGTATGGAACGGAATCTTTGAACTCGATTTTTACCCACTTCAAAAGGTCAAATTAATTCGAAATTTTGCACTTGTTAAGGACCGATGACAATACAATAATTTCATAATTTTGTTCCATTGTCCTTATCAGGATCGTCAGGAATAACGATTAACAGATTTGGCGACAATTCCATATACCACTTTCAGATTTGGCGACTTGTTGAATATACCATTTTCAGATTTGGCGACTAATTCCATATACTATTTCAGATTTAGCGACTAAAAAATTAAGGTGCTATCATAAAATCGAACACAACTCTTGTGGTTAATAGAAATAAAACAAACAAAAAAAGTGTTCTTTATGTGAGAAAGGGGAAGGTGAGTGGTTGCAATTTCTTACCATAGTATAAACATTCTTCTGAAAATGGAAATAAAAAAAAGACTCGGTGAAAAACAAATTTATATTCTAATTGTAATTTTTTTTTTTTTTTTTTATAAAACAGTACGTTTAGAAGTGATAATACGATTGACACTTAATGTGTTACGATGTTTTTATTAAATCGCTTTCTTGTATGTCTGTCCGGGAGGAATTTTGTAATTGATTTTAAACTGACTTCACGATGAGCCAGATACTTGAAATTTGGACCATAGCTCAGAAGTGGATAACAATGCATGAAAATGTGAAGAAAGAAGAAGAAAACAAAAACGAAATGGAGAAATTTTATACTTTTTAGTTCGTTATAAAAACATGGTATATTAAAATTTTTTTAATAATTCGAACTTTTTCTTCTTAACACACTTTTATTAGTTTGACCTGTATGTATAGAGACGGAATCTTTGAAATAAATGCCCTTCAGGCTCGTTAATTATATCCATTGAAGATCAAGACTAATTCCAGCAGCCACGTTTTTCCGGCTCCAAATATCAAACTCAAGGATAAATTCAACAATGAATAAATGATAGCTTAAAAATCTAAGAAAACACGCTTTTATTGCAGATCGAACTAAAAAATGAAAAATAAATTATAGCTTTAAAAACACTAAAAACACACTTTATAGTGAATCGAACTAAAAAGTAAAAAAATAATTCTTAATATAAGGTTAAAATGATTAACAAGAAAATTAATGTCATTGTGGTTAAAGCGTGGGGTGCTTTGTACTACATTTTTACACTAAGCATTTCCGAATAGAAGTAAGAAATTATATAAAAATTGATATCGAGCACCCCACTCGTTTACCACAATGACATTAATTTTCTCGTTAATCATTTTATTCTCATATTAAGAATTATTTTTTACTTTTTAGTTCGATTCAGTATAAGGCGTGTTTCTTAGTTTTTTTAAAACTATAATTTATTCTTTTAACCTTTTATTTAAAATCGTTATGCACTCTTATGTGAATTTATTTATTACATAAATGTGTATACGCATATATATATTTTTTTTATAACAAAAGAAATTATTTTTAAACAATATATTACTTTTATAGTCCACTTTTTCATGAAGCAAATAAAATATAAAATATTCCTTAATCTTAATAAGGTAAAAATATAGCAGTACCTTCCAATAAGGAACCTTGTGTTTGATATGATAGGTCCTAGAGCCAGAAATTTAAACTGACCAGACATTGGGTATTTTATCATTTAATACTAAACAAATTAGTTTAATTAGAAATTCAAGTCGTATTAATCTTTAAATAAATGATATACAAATAAATACCTTAGTCACAGGTTTTTTTAAAAATGTGAAGTTCATCAAAAGTGAAAATTCTTAATAGAAAAAGTTTAATTATTGTATAAATGTTTGAAATGAGCAAGAAAATTTTGTACTTACAGAAATTTATTGAAAATATTCCATTGTACAGATCTTTTTAAAAGTATGTGCATTGTGTTCACCTAAGATAGCCCTTTTATTTCTTATGTGTAAACCCCAAAAAAAACGCACCCCCACGAGTTGCAATCGCTTTATTACATGTTCTGCTTTGTCTGTTAATCGAAACGTGGAACAGTTAATGTTGCAATTTTTTATTTCTCTGTTCCTTTCCTCTGTTAAATTACATTGATTTATTAGGACAGCACTATATTTATTTAAAGAGAAACACAAACTTCTCTTTGATATCTTAAAATTTTACTAAAAATAAATTAAAAACTTTTTTTAGTGTCACTTATATAGAATGTCCCTTTATAAGAGGTAAGTACCTAAGATCCATATTCAAGGTAAGACCGGTAGCAACATTAATTGTACCTTACAAGAGGAATTTGTATATTATTTTGTCTTAAAAAATACAAATTTGAAATTTAAAACATAATTACCTAATGCTATTTCAAACGAACTAAATGTAAGAGATTAAATTGTGCCAATTTCAGCAGGCCATTTTTTATGAAAATAAGTCTGTTGGTGGTAGAGATCACAAGCGTTTATTTTAACTTCAAATTGAAACATTCAAGACTAAAAGGAAACATCTCCTGTGGTTCACTGTCTTCCAAGAATTCTTATTGTCTCTGTCCAATTTAAGTTAGCTGAAACCGGACATCCTGTGGGTGGAAAGAATGTCCTTTGTGACCCTCTCGGAATGGGGAGAAAGTTTCAGAAGAAAATAAGAAAAACATATCAAATGTCATGATTTAACGTACACACCAGCCTCGAACACTTCAAGCTTCAACACATAAGAAAACTGGCTTTAAAGGTACACAGTACAGTACAAGAAAATAAGATACATGGAATGAAATACCAGATTCACATTGCTAGATACAAATATATAACTGGAAATTGCAAACAAGATAAATCAAATACATATTTAAAAATAAATTCTGTCAGAAAGCCAATCAAATATTTAAATGGACATCTAAATGCAAGTAATTATTTATAGAGATATTCATAAACTAGAAAAGTGAACACAATAGATTTTTAACACACACAGACATAATTTTTAATTCTACATAAAAACAGAATTTTGAAGAAATGCAATTTGCTGAACACTGCTTTAAGCAAAATATTGTTTTATGCACATTTGTCATCCTTAATGTAGTAATACCAAATATGGAAGATAATCGTTTGTACCTGTATCCTGAGGTCGTGGGCCCATATACTTGATACAACAAATCATCACGCAGTGTAATTTTTATTTTTTAAAAAATATATAGTCGTTACAAATTTTACTAGAAGTAGTCTGTCTAAAATCAAACTCCAGGTATTTAAAAAAGGTACCAGGTTTCCAAAGTACAAATAACAATATTTCAAAAAATATTTTCATACCGATTTTCGTAACAAAAAAAGTATTTTTCAAATTCGGTCCAAATGCCGCCTCGGACATGGATCCAGTCTCGCCGGCCCTAAAGCGGCCCCTGCTGCTGGTATAGAGACACTACTAAACACGATAAGGGGCTAAGTTGATTAGATCATAAGAAATTACTCCTCAACTAGCAGTATACATGTAAGCGGGCTGATATAGATAGATCAGGATTAGCTAATATACATTTTCTTTTATTTCTATTTTTAGTGTTGATCACATGATTCGCCTGTTTGATTTAACTGGTTACAAATAGGTCTTTAAAAAATAATAAATCTAGCATTTTTTTAGCATATACTAAAGTACCATTAAAAGTTCCTACTACATAAAATTAAATTTAGAACTTTGCTAACATTAATAATATTATGTGAATATTGTTTTTCAAACAGGCTTTGTAATGAAAATCATTTGCTCAAAGTCAAAAGGAGCTGTAAGATTTTCTCTCTTATAACTTAGTACCAAATAAAACTATAAGAAACTATCTTTTGATAGAGGTATAACTCACTAAAAAGGAAGATTAGCATTGTTCATAAGCGTTGTAAAACCATAGGCAAAAAATCGTTTTCCCCCCTATTTTATTTTTCTAAATTGTAAGGTTATTATTGAATTGAAAACTTAATTTCTCCAAATTCACATTGAATTTAAACATTATTAGATTAACCATTTAGATATTTTCGTAAAAATCCTTTTTGAGAAGTTTTAATTAAACATCGATCCATAGTGCTCTGCCCAGTACCGCTATTAAACAAAAAAAGAAAAACCTTTTTTATTGTGCTATTATCGGTTCCACCACGAATTTTGTAATCAGATGAAGGATGTTTGTAAAGAACAGACATTTATGGACAATCGGCCTACACACTATGCAATAAGATTCTATTTTTTCCTAAACTATGCTGTGTTATCGAGACTTGATTTTTTCAATTACTGCTCAAAATTCAACATATTTATTCGATTTATTATAAGTTTTGTTTTGAGAAATTCGTAAAAAATTTTTTGGTTGATAAAACCATATACGGCCTGCGGCCGCCCCTTGGTTTGGCCGCCTGCGTGCGGTGCACGCGCTGCACACCTACTAGGATCGGCCTGGATATGTAATTCAGTTTAGTCACCAAAATTTCAGTATTTTAAAATACAAAGAAAAATTCACAAGATGTGATCTAAATAATTGACCAGATAGAGAAGGAAATCGTACCTGAAATATTTTTGTAGATCAACACACGTAGTCGAGATTGCTGCACGGAAAGGGTTCCACACTGAAATCTTTTTTTGGTTCTTTTAGACCAGGTTGGTCTTCAATCTTCTTTTCCTATCAGTAGAAATACTTGAATGCCGGGGCGGCGCTTCTTTCAAGACCAGGGTGGTTTGTATCCTTTTACTACAACCGGAATTTTCGATTCTCAGGGCGGCGCTTTTCCAAGACAACAGCGGTCTATATTCTTTTAATACGACAGGAATTTCTTGGTTCCTGTGTGAGTGAGTGAATATTAACGTCGCACTGATTAGCAACACGAGGGCTTTTGGTGACGGTCCACGTAATTTTGAACCATGGTCAAGTGACGCGGACGACACCTGAGCTGGCATCCCTCTCTCCTAACTAACTCACCACAGCAACGGGAGGACGTGTGAGTTCTCGACAGATTTAACGTGCATCGCTCCCATACACGGCGGATCTTTTAGTGGTACTGGGATCCAACTCATGACACGCTAGCCATGATCCAATGCCTATACCTCTTGGCCACCTTGGTTCCTTGGACGTCACGTTGGTCTCTCTAAGATGGCGCGATTTTTTTCTTCTTTTTTTTTTGTTGCTGTTCTGCTCTCATGCCACTCAATCTTAATTCATCGGTTATAGCCCTAGCCAAATATTACATTAAAAATAATTGTTTATCACGTCTGTGCCTCCATTTAATAGACTGTGACGTATTGGTTACGAAAACACACAATCAGGCTCTCTCTCTCTATATATATATATTAAATATATATAAAATAAACCACACAATTATAACTAAGCAAATATTCGAAATCATGTGAATCTTAGAGAACGACATCCCATTTCAAAATATCAATGGCGAATAAAAATAATGAAGATCCAACATTTTCAAAAATTCATATATATATATATATATACTAGATGACCCTGCCGGGCATTGCACGGGCTTTTACCAAGGGTATAACTTAATCCTCATGTTAATTTCCTCCTTTATTTCTGACGCCAGCACTTCTGTGTGGGTGTGACACGTATAAATGTGAGTTCATGGTTCGTGAGTGCGTATCACGGCTTTCTCGTTTAACATTTTCCCTTCTCTTGACAAAATTAGCACTTCCAATATAATTTTTCGAAATCACTTTGACTTCTTTGTTTCTTTCCTCTCGCTTACCCCGGGGTTGCACGGGCTTTTACCGAGTGAATAACTTCATCCCCATGGGAATTTCCTGTTTCCCTTAGGACGATAGCACTTATGTGTGTATGTGTATGCGCGCGATGTGAGTGATTTCTTTAACTATGTCATAAAAACTCCCTTTTTCAAAATTTGTTCTTAAGTTGGTGTGGTAATTAGGAGAGATGGGTGAAAGGGGCTCAGGTGTCGTCTCATCACTTGACCGTGGCTTAAAATTTTGAAGTCCTTCGCCAAAAACTCTCGAGTAGGTGAACAGTGCGAATTTATAAATCACTCACCCACTTTCCAATTCTTTCGTTGCAGTTTTTTAGTCCTCGGAAACGAAAATGTGGCCTTTTTAAAAATAGTTGTATGTTGAAAAAAGACAGAAAAGTATAAATTTTTCAAATACAAAATTTCACTACTATTTTAAATCTTGAAGTAAAATTGTGAGGATTTTTTGAAATGTTCGACACATGGGAATAAAGTTTCATGCAATTATCTTTTTAAAGAAGAAATCATTAACGATGATTTAAGTATTTTGAGTGTTTTATTAAAATTTGTTCAAAAAAGTTTTTGGCTTTTTATTTTTAAATCACTGATTTGATACAGATAAATATTTTAAATGAATCTCAGAAATGTATTGAATACATTCTTTCATCTAATCTGACATCAATAATGGCATAATTTTGAAAATTATATAAAGAGTAATGATGAAAATTGAAGCAAAAATAACTTTTTCACTCGCATTTTTTTTACTCGCCAAATTTGCTGATTTCCGCATGTTTAAGTCAGAACTTTTTGTGTAACCCTTGAGTTAGATGTGAAGTTTTATATGAAACAGTTGAAAGCTATTTGGCGCGAACCCATTTTTCGACGCCAAGGCTTGGCAAACAGTAAAATCGCGTATTTTTTATTAAAGTTTTTATTTTTAGGGCTTAATTTTTAAGTTAATGCTTTCAAACTTCACACATTAATTTGGAAAACGAAGGACTTTTAAATAAAAAATGTACAAAAATACTGTTTAGATTATTTCTTGCAATAACGTTATTTTACAAAAATCACAAAAAAAAAATTTAAATCTGTAATTTTAAGCAATGTTTTCAATCTTTGCACGGAAGTTAATAACATTATTCTAAAAACGCAACAAAAGTGTCGTGTGATAATCTTAATAAATAACGAAGTTATTCAATGTTAAGTTAAAAATTTCGACAATTTTTCGAAAAATCTTTTTAAAAAAGTTTTGGGCATTTTATTTTTAAATGACTGGTTCTAAAAGAAAAAGGCTTGAAGTTATTTAGTGTAGAATATCGTTTCATAACATGAAAATAAATTCATACGCAACGATTTCGAAATAATTTTCATAAAAACGCATCAATTTTAACTATTCTTTAAAAAATCTTAAAAAATAGAAAATATTATTATTTTGCAAAAAAATTATACTGTATCGTGGCGAAAGAAATGATCTTTCCGTTCTGTAATTATTTTTTGTCTGATTTAAGAAACAAAAATCGATGGCTGTTTAAATAACGTCGAGAATACTGAAAAATTTCACCCTCTGTTCATTCACGACGCTAGGCGGGGAAAATAACGTGCAGGGTTAAGACAATTAAGCGTTTTAAGGTTTTTAATATCTTTTTAACTAATTACAATATCCGAATGAAAAATAGTTTACGTCCTATTCTCAGACCTACTGAATATACGCACAAAATTTCATAAGAATCGGCCACACCGTTTCGGAGGAGTTTGGTTACAAGCACTGTGACACGAGAATTTTAATATTAGATAACTAATAACATGAATATCTAAAACACCATATTATTCTCCAGACCACGTTCTTCTCTCTCCTTCCCCAGCTGGGATCCTCAAAGTCAGTCTCTCCACATGTCCTTTTTAGGGACCTATCTCGGAACGTAGGGGAAATGGATCTCTGACGTCATCAACTGGTTTCATCTCTGATGTAACTAGACTTCGATAATGTTCGCTGCAACCCATAAAAAATGCAACAATAGCTATGAAGTCTGCTTCAATCTTGGCATAACATAGAAAAGACGTATATATCATATTTTGACTTATAAAATTGGTATTGAGACATCATATACATTGATGATGTAATTATACTGTAAGGACTTGAACAATACTATTCGAAATACACTGGAGAAAGATGAACTTAATTTGGAATCAATTTTGTAATCTCTCGAATCGTTCTCAAATTGGCACCTGGATATTAATTGATTTCAGTGAAGGTGAATTGCATAAAATTTTAGGATTTGAGCAGAGAATATACGATCAACCTGAAGAAACTTCAAGATATTTAGCTAATATTTCGAAAGGAATTGATGATATTCATATCCATGTGATATCATACATGGTACCTTGTATAATATAGAGCAAATGATGTGCTGTATGCATTCAACCGTCCAATCCACCTGGTAGTATAATCAAAATTGATCAAATGACCCTTTGTTGATGTCAATAGAAGTGATTATATACATAGTATTAGGATGTATATAACAGATCAAGATGATGATATAATCCATTTAAATAACACAAAGAGTTTCTATAGATTAATTTTATCCTCTATAAATATGAACTATAATAGACAGACTGCATTCTAAAGGTAAAAATCATGGAAGTGGTATATGTACAGATGCCATGAAAGCCATTGGTAGAAGAAGTTGTAGCGGTACCATCTATATAAGCCAGTAACTACTCCGCACCACGGGATCATTTTGGTGTAGTAGATAAGTTACTCGGCTTGGATCCAAGGTACCTGGTTCTACCTACAGGTAAGCGGCCACTTCATGTGACTGGTGAACTCAGAAGACGCAAGTTCTGAACTGTCATGGCGCATCTACTAAGACAGCAAAGTCGTCAAACTCACTTGACGCAGCAAAGTCGTCTCACATATGACGCATGAAAAAGTCGTCTCACATATAACACAATCACAAGTCGTCTCAATAAGCAATCAGCAAAAGCCGTCAAATCATGAGCAGCAGCAAAAACGCTTGATTAAATACTCGTTGTTCGCTATCTACGACTACTGGTAGGTGTATGTAGCGGTACCATCTATATAAGCCAGTAACTACTCCGCACACGGTGATCATTTTGGTGTAGTGGATAAGTTACTCGCTTCGGATCAAAGGTTCTGGTTCTATCCTACAGATAAGCGTGCACTTCAAGGTTTAAGATATTAGCCAAAGAACCTCTTCCTGTTATTCAAGATGCGAGTCTTATAGCCTCTGACAAATCACGAACCTTTATTCAAAATAAGATGAAAGACATATTAGGGTCTGGATTCAAGAAGGTTTAATTTTCACCTATATAAATGGAAAGGATTTGGGATTTAGCAAAAATACCTAAATATTATGAAAATGACATCGAAAGAGTAATTTACGTTGAACACAAGGAAGATGGAGTAGTAGTGAATCAAAATGGTTCAGCTTTGTATACATTTACAATTAAAAATGTAAACGATAATATTATATATTCAAATAGATATATATGTGCAGATGTGAAGGTCACACAAAATCAAATGGTAGCTCAATCGGGAAAGAAAATGTAACTTTGGTTAATGCAGGAAATTTATTTTCTTGAGCTACCTTTTAGATAGAAGAGTCTGCAGCTATCGAAGAAATTATAAAACTCAACTTGGTTCATCATATCAATAGCTTGGTAAACTTTACAAATGATTATGCATCGTCCGAAGCCACCAATATGTTTTTCTACAAAGATACATCAGATGCTGCGGATCGCAATTTTTTGAAGTTCGAGGGTACACATGCAGATGCTGAGAAAATGACTACTCTCATTAAGAGAATAAAGCTGAATGAAGACTATATGAAGGATTTGCTGATAGATGGGAGCTGACTAAAAATAGTAATTTTGTAAAGATATGGATAACTTTGAAACAATTTTTTGAATTTCTTAACACGATTTGTGAGATCCACTTTATAAATTTAAGTTTATTATGTTAAAAGCAAAACAATTATTTAAATTTATTATTTTGTTCACGTGAATTTATTTATCATTGTTTAATTTTTTGTCACCAGGAACTGAACGATATTGAAAAAGTATATTATTTTGTACGCTGTGGCAACAAGGAAGTGCTCGTTCTGTTTTGTTTTTAATTAACAGTATTCCATGAAAAAATTGTTTATAACTAGGTGAGTCTTGGACTCTAGTTGGCATGTTAATTTGTGAAATAAATGAGATTTGGCAGTATTAATATTTTGGAGTATTAATTTTCAATACAAGAAACTTTTTTATTTTTTATTTTTTACGATACGATTGTAGAAAAATCATTTCAGGCATCGATGTTAAGTTTGAGTTTAAGAGAAACGAATTTACAAATAATATGATTTATACAGATGTAGCTGATCCTGATTATAATGTCAAAACAACCAATGTAAGCCTGTAGTTGCCTCATATAAAATTAAAACCAGAAGCATAGGTTAAATATCTGAAATTTGCTCCGAATCCTGATTCGAGTCAAACCATTGATTTGACAGCTCCTAGATTGAGAAAATCGAATGCCCTTAACGATATCAGCGAAACAGTTTATGTGAAAACGACAACGGATGAAATTATTAGCATATTTGTCATTCCTCAGTACTTAGAAAGAGAAAATTCAGCAGATAAAAATAATATGGTTTTTGATCATTCAGATCAAATCCCGTAGGATTAACATGAGATTTTTAATTTTAGTGACGAAGCCCCCTACTGGCCCATTACCATAGAACAAATTGGACAAAAAGAAGTAGCTCGACGAGGAGAGCCTATGGTTCGAGTTTCAAAGCAAAGACTCAAAAATCCTGAGAGATAACGATTTTAAAAAATTTAAAATACTTTAAAAAAGTGAAATTGGAGGGGAAGGAAATAGGATTATGCAACATAAAATTAAATGTGCAGTAAGCTCATAGGGCTATCTATCGAATCAGGCAGCTACGGATGACCAAGGTGGCCTAGGATTCGAGATATAAAGGAAATAGCCCTGTAGGGGGAAGCACCTGAGGAGTTCGATTTCTCGAAAATCTCGCGATGTGACGAAATACTATCAAACCTCCAAATATCAAGACCCTAGCTCAATTCCAAAGAGGGGCAAAATTTTTACCCAACCCCATAAAAATAACATGGGAACATGATATTTTAGTTCTGGAGCCCCTAGGTCTATCAAAAGTGGGCTAAGGTAAACAAATGGCTGGGTCTCACTGAGGGTAACCTGTGGTTCAAATCTCAAAGCAGCTTTTTAAATCTGTAAAACATTTCAAGATATTACAGATTTAAAAAGTTTAAACAGTTTTAAAATGTTTAAAACGTTGAAATAAAATACAAGGAATGACCCTATGAGCAAGAAATTAGGTGAGAATATACAATGGAGGCAGAGAGATCGAATGAGCTAGGTCCAAGCGGACTGAGAAGACTAGACAGAGGACGCACTCCCCCTCCCTCCCCTAGACAGCATTTTGCCAATAGCTCGACATCTGAGCTGTTGGCAAAATGTTGTCTAGGGGGAGAGGCACATGAGGGTCGAGTTCTTGTACTTCCTAAACAAACAGGTAGTACTATCGATCCCCCAAATATCAACCCCATATTGTGAAAAAAATGGCACCATAGGATTAACATGGGGATTGATATTTTAGTGTGCAACAAAAACCTTTGCCCAAAGCAGGTCATCATTAGTAAAGAAACTATGAAGGGATGGGGGGGGGGCGGAAGCCAAGTTGATAGACGCCACCGCACGCGCTCATTGGTCAAATCAAATAGCGCACGCTTCCCCGGTTTCCTGTTACACACTTCCGTCCCTTTTCACGAAATCACTTCCACAAATATCCAGCATCCGAGAGGAAAAATGTTACACATCAAAAATATGTAATGATTATGCTGGAAATAAAGCAAGATTTTGAAGAGAGATTCAATAAATTTAAAAGTTTGGAAAATGCATTTCACTTATTTTATATCCATGTAAAATAGAACTTGAAATAAGGGAGTTAACCGAACTAATGTGGCTAGGTATCGATAATTTGGAAATAGAATTAGTTGAACTTCGAAGCAGCGTAGTGTGGAAAACAAAATTTGAAGGTTTGATTTCTGAAGTAGAAGGAAAAATTGCGTGAAATAGAGCATATAATATTGATCCCACAGTAAAATTGAAAATATTATATTATAAGTATGGGTTTTTTTTACAAAATAATTTTATATCAATGAAAAAACTATTTAATGTGCTCTTTTAACGATGTTTAGGTTCACATATTCGTGTGAAAAATTGTTTTCTTCAATAAACTTTGTAAAATCTTCTAACAGAAATAGATTTGACAGGGAATTAACTACGAAATGCGTTAAACTAGGGGTATTCAAACCATGTTCCGTGGAACCTTGGGTTCCTCGAAAAAAACCTAGGGGTTCCGCGAGATAAAAATGGAAAATTATAAGTTGTATATTCAAAATGGATTCATGTTCTCTATAAATTTTGCACAAAGACGAAATATCCAAATCCTTGCTTCCGAGCGCAAGTCGTTCGTACTATGGGGAAAACTTTTAACAATTATGCGATTCTGGACAGCTTCTTTTTTTACGTATTTTTTAGAACTTTTAATTCATTGCATATGCAAGTTGGGAGCCATTTCAGGGGATTCACTATGGCAGAAATTAAACCCAACAAAGGTGATGAAAATATCATTTGTATTTCAAGATATTCTTTAGAAGGGTAATGGGGTAAAATAATTTAGAAAAATATATTTTTTTTCAAAAAAAAAAACACACACACACAAAAAAAAACAGTGGTTTTACAAGAAGATTATGAACGAAAGACTGATGAAGTCTTGAACCAAGAATATATTACATCAAATAATGGGAGCGTAACAAAATTTTTTTTTCCAACCATTAATGAGAGACTGTCTTGCCATCATTTTTATACTACGAGTAATAACAAATAACCCAATTTCTAACTGGTCATGGCAACTTTAAAAGCTACTTGAAGAAATTTAATTTAGTTCCGTCATCTTCCTGTGATTGCGATATTGGTGGTGAGGAAAATGTAGAACATGTGCTCTTCTGTGTTCCATGTTTGAAAGAGAACGGAATATCCTAAGACTGGCATTCAAGGGACTTAATGTAAATTGGCCTCCAAATCTTCCTCAACTGGTTTCCACCAGAAGTACTTTTATAAAGTTCAGTGAGTTTGTTAGAAGTATTTGTAAATATTCCTAACCTCAAGAGATTATTATTTTTTATTTTTTTTAAAAATGTATTTTTTATTCCTTTGTATTGTGTGCTTAATACTTACTTCTGTGAGCCCTGTGTGATACTTTGTGGTGCACAGGAATTTTATCATTGTTTTCAATAAAAAAAATTGTTAACAGGAAAAATAATAGCATTAGAAAGTTTTGCGCTCTTTCAGGTTGTGGACAACATGAAACAAATTAATCAATAGAGGAAAATTAAATATCATACGTATATGTAAAAACTTTCTTATAATACTACCCTAAAAAGCATATATTAGGTAGTCTTCGACGGAAGAAGAAATCAAATTAGTATGAACAAAATCTGTAAACATTTAAAAAGATTGAAAAAAGATTTATATTAAATTAAACTATGATGAAGAACAACACTGAAAAAAACTAACGCAAACCGTGTCGCCAAAATGGAATTTTTTTAAAGAATACTTTTTAAAAATATTTTCCTGAAAAATAACTGTAATTTTGATGCAAAGAACCAACAAACAGGGCCACCGCGTGGTATTAGGCGCCCTTGTTCAAGTTGAAATTCGGCACCCCTTTATGAGGTTCTGTTACACTTTTATAAAGTGCTACAAATTATATGGGAAATACTCTTTTTATAGTTTTCGAAATTTGACTTTCGAACTAAAAAGCTTTAAAATTATAATATTAAAACACGTTTATCTTATTTTTTTATTATTATTTCATAATTTTAAAAACAAAGCAAAATGATATAAAATTTTTAAGTAAAATATAAAAATTAGAAAATATATTTAAATATATTGATTCTCCTAGCTTTAGCAGCTACAATTGCTCGCAAAGTTCTTATGAATGATTAAATTATTTTACCTTATATCCTCAAAATCTAAACATTTAAATGTCCCTTTTTATTTTTTGGCCCTTAAAAGGGCCGTTTTTTTTTAAAAAACTTTTTCCTTGAGATGGGTTAGTTATGCTTTCTTCTCAGTGATTGGGGCCAATATAAAAACATCTTAGATATTTGGAAGGACATCATCTAGTGACATCGGTAACTCGTAGATAAGTTTGTCCAGTTCCTCTTCGGTATCAAAGGCGATTTGAAGATGTCTGGGTAGGATCCTATTCCACAGGTTAGCCCGAGCAATATCACCTGCTGGCTCGAGTACTTCGGCCACTAAGTAATCAAGTACGGCTGCTAGGTATATGGGAGCATTTTTAGTAACTCTTTCGGCATAATTTCCTTTCTTCAATAAGCGTTCAATGTGGGAAAATCTACACTTTTGTCCAGCACGACTGAATCGGGACCTACTCTTTCCCCTCATTTGGCCTCCTTTATTTCCACGATCTGACATGATGCGTTTGAAAGTTGAGAAAATCAATGATTCAAATAAGATAAATTTGACAGACTTACCGTATATATATAAGTATTTAACAGCAGAAAAACTGACCAATGGGTTGTCGAGATTTTGATTGTGTGACCATGAGAAGACAAGTTTTCGAAGCGAGGGTGTATATAAGCAATTTCCGCTGGCGCCTGATTCATCTAATGTTGTTTTCATTTTACGACAACAGATATAAGATATACGGGTTTCCGTTAAAATTCGAATTCCTCAGCGATGAATTTCTGTAGCAGATTAAGTAATATGAGGAATATATTTTTTTAAATTTCTCCCTTAACCTAATGTATTTTCTTTATTTTAATATTATTGGATTGTGTTTTAATTGTTGGATTTGGTGTTAATTATACATGTCAATATAGATGTAGTATTATAATTCATCAGTTGATTAAATTGCAAATAACACGAAGGAGACGCTTGTAGATAAAAATTAAAAAACAACCCAATAAATCGAAAGGGAAATTGAGAGTAAAAAAATTGATGGCCTTTTCCCCACTTTTTCTCTTTGCTTGATGTGAGTGTGTATGCATATCCCATGACTTTTTATTTATAATAATTATTATGCTCGTACATGAATTTAGAAGCGTATGGTTTGCAATTCTTACTTTTAAATAACCTTGGCTACTCCCCCCTTTTTTTCTTCCTAAATCTAATTTTAAAGGATTTGTAAGCTGCAATTTGAAACTTATAGCTGGGATTTTTTTTTGTTGGTATTTATGAATTGTTTGTGTGAATTCCAATTACATTTGAATTTGCAATAAAGTTTAATTATTATCTTGTACGCTTACATCTAGCGCAGCTGTTTCAATATAGTTATGTTTATCACTAAATTCATTTTATTAGTAGTGTTTCATTAGAAAATGTTTTGATAGCTCATATATCGTAGTATGGTGTTCATAACTTGTTATCAAATTTCATCATTGTTGTAACTGATTATTGTATTAAAAAAAATGTTTTAACGATGTACTTGATTGAGAAAAAGCAATCTGGTTTTTTTTTCTCTTGCATTTTATTCAAATTAAACGATGTCTCACAGCCAATGGTCATACCATGCTGAAAACACTGGTTCTCGCCCGATCACAGAAGTTAACCACTTACCAATTTTGCCCGAACGCCGCTCGGGTGCAGCGAAAGGGGACTTTTCTGATTTGCCCGAGCGCCGCTCGGGCAGCATGTTTTTTTACGCCGATCCACTGATTTGCCCGGCTTTTTTCATTTTTTTAGTTTCCATTGCTTCTAATAGATGGCTCTAGTTGTCCAGTAAAGACTGGCTTTCAAAATAAGTGCAAACCTGTTTCATCTGGTTTTACTGCTTTACGCGGGAAAAAGTGCAAATTTAGTTTATTGTATCACGCGTTGCGAATACTTTCTTTCCTCATTTTGTGTTACAATGAGTGAGAGTGAGCGGCTTATTACAGAATATAATTCTGATATTGGATCAGATAGTGAATCGGAAATTTCGCGCTAAATGATTCAGGCAGTTGTGAAAGTTCGTTATCGGTTTTCTCTAGTGACGAAGAAACGGAAAGTTCGGATGATCTAACTCAGGTTCGGAACTTTTGCGAAATTGATATCAATAATCCTCCTCCACCACCGCCAAGATTTCCTTTCACAGCGAATCCTGCTATCCATTTGAATATTGATTTAAGTGACGGAACTCTACAGTTTCTTGATATTTTCTTCGATGATAACCTACTTGAAGTGATAGTTTCGGAAACCAACAAATAGGCAGATCGAAGTATTCGAAACTGTAATCTTCGAAGAAATAGTAGAGCAAAAAAGTGGGAACCAACATCAAAAAACGAAATTCAAGTGTTTTTTGCATTGAATATTTTACAAGGGATTGTAAAAACCCTGATATTTAACTATATTGGAGTAGGCGGCATTCAACTTCAACGCCATTTTTCTCAAAAATTATGTCTTACCGTCGTTTTCACCTAATTCATCGATATTTACATTTTTCCGATGATGCGAAATTTGATGCTAAAACACATGAGTGTCCGAAATTATACAAAAACTGTGGCCTGTAATAAAACACTTGAATGCACGTTATCAAGAAATCATGACACCTGAAAGAGATGTAACAATAGATGAGAGCTTGATGCTCTTCAAAGGACGACTGCACTGGAAGCAATATATACCACTAAAGAGATCACGATTCGGTATAAAAAGTTTTATGTTATGCGAGTCAAAGTCTGGTTATGTATATCAACTTATTATATACACTGGAAAAGACACACTTTTCGATAATAATTACCAATTTTTGTGCTAGTCATCTCAAGTTGTGATGACACTTATGCAGCCACTATTGAATAAAGGATATTGCATAACGACAGATAATTATTACACATCTCCAGAACTGGCAGATATCCTTCTTAGCAAACAAACAGATATGTATGGAACACTCAAACTCAACAGGAAAGACGTTCCAAAGGAACTGCAATAAAAAAACTAAAAAAAGGTGAAGTCCGTGCTTTCCAAAGAGGAAAAGTGTGTATCATCAAATGGATGGATAAGAAGGTTGTAAGTCTTTTATCTACAATACATAATCCCGAAATGATTGAAGTGCCATCTCACAATGATGAGGTCAGAAAAAAACCACAAGTAGTAATGGAATATAACAATACAATGGGAGGTGTAGACAGACTACATCAACATCTTACCAATTATCCCATCATAAAGAAGAGAGGAAAAAAATACTACAAAAAATTATTCTTCCACCTTTTGATATATCACTGTGGAATGCTTTTGTTTTGTACCAGAAGCACGGCGGAAAATACTCCCATTTGAATTTTAGACTAGATTTAGTTGATCGCTTGATTGAAAGGCATGGAACAGTAAATGAAAGAATAGGACGACAGGAATTTTGCCCAATCCTTTACGATTGATGGAAAGACACTTTTTAGAAGTGATTCCTGCCACCGAAAGAAATTGAGACCGACGAGGCAATGCTTTGTGTGTTGCTCAAAACGGAACGAGAGCGGAAAACGGATCAGAAGAGAAACAAGATATTTTTGTCCTGATTGTGATGTTGGACTTTGTTTATCTCCATGCTTTAAAATTTACCATACACAAGCTGATTTTTGAAATAAAATGTAAGTATTAAAATATTGCATGCTCTTTCTCTCGCTTCCATTCCTGTAAAATGTTCTTTACAGTTCAGTTAGTTGTTCGGAAAAAAGCCAACTTTAAGTAAAAATGCCATTTTTTCGCTTAATTAAAAATTTAAAATAAATTAATAAATGCAATACTTGTAACAATTTTGACTGTGGATTTGAGTTTATACAATCGATTTGAATACAAAATTGTTTATAAAAAATGTGCTTATTTTTGGACATAATATGGCAGAAAAACGAAACTGTTAAGCGGTTAAGCTTTATCGAGCGTGGCCAGTGCGTTAGGGTGACCGCTTGAGAATACCACGCGTCGTTGGCTATTCTATGTACTGAAACGTTCCTGAGCTTCCGACTGCCGATTGCGTACCGACCTACCCCCGGGGATAGTAAATGACCACCCCCGGGACCAACTTGTGACCGAGAAGAATCACCCGATTCCCCAGCGGCCTAGTACCACAGATCTCCTGCACCATATTGAGCTGTCTTCTGCTCAACTCAGGATTTCTACTCCAATACATTGAGCCGTCTTCTGCTCAATTCAAGGACTCCACTGCAAAGCATTGAGCCGTCTTCTGCTCAAGCCCGGATCTCCACTCCAACTTCCCAAAGACCCCCGCCGGATTTCCCAACATGGCTCTCTCGTCTGACAAGTTGTTACAAGACCCGAGAATCACGGAAGACTATGCAGACCCATGCAAAATGCACGACAGTATGGAGCAAATCATCCTCGAAGCCCTAGTTCACCGAAAGTACTATCAACAAACCCTGGAGTATGCACAGAACAACCCCGGAAACCCTCCAACCTACAACCATGATCTAATATCACAGCACCAGAAGGACCTTGCTGCAGTAGATCTACTGACGGAGCGCATAGAGGGTGAGTTAGCTTCTTCTTATCCTTGCCCTAACGCTGATTGCTACGCACACAATAAAATTCCAGACTTAACGTACGTAGAAGATGAAATGTTCACATGGCACCACACAGACAAGACACACAAGAACCCCCCCCCCCTACAACTACAAAGCATAGTAAAAAACAAACAGATAAGGAAGGTTTCACCTCCCCAACTAAAACTAAAAAATTAAAATTAACCGACCACCCCAACGTAAGTACAGAAAACCCAATTCCGCTATCCAATAAGTTCTATGCTCTCGCTCCAATGGATACCGACCCCCCGATAACTACCCAACAACAAATACCTATTCAAAAAATTCCGCCAATAATGCTTAAATACGAAAATACCTACTCCAACTTAACAGCCAACTCACTCTCAAAATACCCTGACTTAACTTTTAAACTTGCCAGAGATTTCTTAAAAATCTTCACTTCAAATTCAGAACACTACAGACAAATTACAACTTACTTAACAGAAAAAGGACAACAATACTATGATTCCCCCCCCCCTTCCCTAGCCTCCCACCCCAGAAAAATCGTTATAAAAGGACTCCCAATATCCACCGATATCGACGATATAAAAGATGAACTAACTGACCAAGGTTTCACCGTTGTAATGTGGCCCAACTTACAAAATCAAAATCCAAACATAAGCTTCCCATGTTTATGGTGGAGCTTACCACTAAACCTGACTCTCCCGACATTTTTAAATTAAAGACCGGCTGCCACTTAATGGTAAAAATTGATACTTTCAACAGACGGCAAGCCAACCTGCATCAACTGTAAAGAAGTGTGCCACCTGGCCAGCTCATTTAACAACCCCAAATACCCCCAAATTAAAAAGAAAACCGAAGAAGCTCAAAATCCAAACGAAAACAAAAATACATTCCAAGCAAATAAGGTCGCGGTAAAGGATTTTTCCTACGCCAACGCCCTACAAGGCCCAAATTTAACACACAGACAACAACCCAAAACCAAAATTCCCCTCACCCCACAGACACCGAAAACACAAATGAAAAGCCCTTCGGAATAATGGACGCCGTTTTCGAAATTAAAAAACTCTTTGCTGATTACCCATTCCTTCTGGAATTGGGGAAGCAGCTAAGAGCGGTCAAAGGAAAAGACAGAATAAATGTGTTCTACGAGCACGTTATGAAAAATTATGATAGTTTATCCTAGTCTTTTTTTCAAAGGAAAATATAAACTCTAGCCACGCCTCCGGGCACACTCGACCTTCCAATGGGAGCCGAGTTGCCCGGCCAATAGGAAAGCTTGCTCTCCTATGTTTGAAGATTTTACCTTCCTTCGAGCTATTTTGAACCACCTGTCTTTTCCCCCAATTTCCAGACGTCCCATCGACACTCAGACACATTCAACCGCCCGACAAAAAGAGTTTTTAGCAATACTACATATGGAATCATACAAGTATATAAATTTTTAAATAAAAAAGGGCAAACTATAAGACGAAAAGCTTACCACCCAATTCGAAAAGAAAGGGAGATTATGATCTCGACAGAGATCGAGCGCTCTGTGAAATTGTTTAACACCTGAAACGTACTAATTCTTTACATGTATGTTTATATGTGTGTGCGGGGGAAAAAGTCAGAAATTAAATGCGATGTTTGGAAACGAATAAAGGATTATTATTACCCTAATTTAAATTCCTTTCCCCATTCCTTTGAATAGAGTCATTTGTGAAAAGGAATAACTTTTATACGACTGTTAGTGTGTTATTTGAAATTGTCATAGAAGGATGCTTATCATGGAAATAAAGTTTCGATTTGAATCTTCAAAAAGAAAATGTCATTTTTCTTAGAAAATATTCACTAGAGCACTTTTTTTGTCAGTCCTTTTTTTAACAGCATTCCATTTCTTGTCTTACAAATAAATGTTATTTCCAATCAGGGGCATAGTTACCGCGTATCAATGATACGAGGCCCCAAGCTTTGAGGGCGGGCACCCAAACGTGTAAGCTAAAAAATCGCAGGGGTGACCCTAGAGACCTCAAGGATGATACAGTGTCCACTCAGGACCAGCTCCGCCAGTGTTTTCAATACTCATGAAAATGCGACACAAATTTTACAGCCTTCAATTAAATTATTATATTCAGTGAATTAATTTCCAAACTTACTTCCTTTTTTATTTCCTACGTGCAACATTTTCAGTATATTTATTGTATATAGTCTGCGTTTGTACTCTCATAATGTTATTTTTAGTATCGCTGATTATAAACGGAGATAAAATCGGTGTATTTTTGTAATCGACTCTTTTCTTTTGAATTTTTACTGCTTTGATCTCCTTTTCTAGTGACACGATTGCGATGCTTAAATTCCCCAAAGTGAGTGAGTGAGTGAATATAAGCGTCCCACTGTTCAGCTACACGAGGGCTTTTGGGGACGGTCAGCGTAATTTTGAACCATGATCAAGTGATGCGGACGACACCTGAGCTCTGGCACCCCCTCTCCTAACTACAACACCACACAAATGGGAGGACGTTTGAGCTCTCGACAGATTTAACGTGTATTGCTCCCCTACACGGCGGGTCTTCAGTGGTACTGGGATCGAATTCATGACATAAATTAACCAGAGGAGCGGTGTGGAGAACAGTAGTGCGCTTTAGAAATCTGATATTCCTATCAATTTTTTGATGAAATTAACTTCATAAGACTCATAATTTACAGAGGAAGTTCTTCAGTGAATTCACAAGCATGTTTATGATTATTATCTTGGATATCATAAATAAAATCCATCGGGCTAAGAAGAGGGAAGGAAGTTTAAATTTTTTAAAGAAAAATTTAGTATATCTTCAGTTGAGACTTGAGAAAAAAAATAATTTCCGAAATTTTATTTTTTAGATAGAAGTGGTGGAGGGAGACGATATATAGTATAATAAATTGAAAAAAATAACAAGACTAAACAATCAACTAACAAAGCCAGAAGATAGAAACCAGATTTTAAGACACATAACTATAAAAAATGGTGGAAATATATATTGTACAAGATTTAAATAAACTTAAGTATAGCAGAAAACAGAGTTAGAACTTTAAAATGGAAGAAACCAAAAGAGTCAATGGACTAAAGAGGAGACCTATTAAGATATATATATATATAATGTTTTGTAGCACTTTTTGAATTCCGTTTTTTTTTCCTCCTTGATCTTTATATCTGTGGTTGTGTGTGTGTGGGCATGGTACGCTCTAGAAAAAACAATGGATTGCTTTAAATGTGTTACTATTTTGAGAAGTGAGAGATGTTAAGGCTACACAGTGCCCTTTTTAAAGACAGTAATATTGAAAGTAATTTGTGTTTTCTTTTTAGATTATATTATTAAATTGATTCTTCTAATAAAAAATCATTTTTACCGGCCTTCATTTTAAAAATTACAAATATTTCTTGTAAAATACTAAATTTTTAAAGTTTTATAGTTATTTTCAGTGATTTTTGTTTCTTAGATTATTGAGAACAAAAGTTAGTATGGAATTGAACATTTCAAATTAATTTTCCCTACTAAAAATTCCTCGTTGAATTCTAATAATTATTTTTACAGCTAAACCTGGAAAAAATATCAAATTTTTATAAACTATTAATTTAAGACAGAATATAATTAAGATATAAGACAAAATATAAACTATTAATTAAGAAAAAATAACTAGTGCTCTCAGACCGTAATCCATACTAACTTTTAAGAATATATATATATAAATTCTACAAAAACTTTTCGATATTATCCCGAACAGAAAAAATCCTTGGGAGAAATATATCCTCAAAATTGAAAAGTCTGAGAAAAACACAGTTAAAGTTTGTAAAGGCATAAAACAAAAACTAATAATGCCTCTAAAGTTCTAATTTAAAAAAATATTATCCAAATTATGTACACAGTATCAAAACACTACTTTAATTAAATATGTTATACGAGGATATATTTTTTTTTATATTTAAAATATGTTTTACATAAAATTTATAGCATTTGTTATATACGATGACAGAGATTACTAAGCTTAATCTTAACATAATGCTTTCATAAAAGTTTTGAAAAAATTATAAAAATAATAATGATACTAACTAAAATTAGAAACCCCCAGGTTCGTACATATAACATCTAATTTTTTTTTTTTTTTCAGTTTTAAGTCGGTGCAATTTAGAAAGTTTGATTTTTATTACATGACTTTAAATTATTTTACTATAGTATTATAATGCCTTTTGTAATATCATAGATAAATTCAGTTATATTTGCAATACTTGTATACGGAATACTTGAACTCAATAAAATCTCATTGTAGTATCAGCTGAAAAAAGGTTGATTTTAAGTCATATAATTTTCAGTAGTATTCCACCTCTTCCAAATATTGTCTTTTAGTAACACAAGAATGTTTTGAGCCCGGCAATTTCTCAATAGGAAAAAATGAATGAAAACAAAAAAAAGCTTCTAAGGTTTTTAACTATGTGTAAAAACACAAATATTGCTCTTTAAAAATTAAAAACCTCGAAACATAACTGAACAGAAACGATTTTAGTAGTAAAAGTAAGAGTTAATAGCCATTTCACTGAACGAACCGATTATTCTCCCAATTATATCTCTTTATGTACAAAAAAAGTTTTTCGTGATGCTGTAATAAATTTATTTCAACTTAAAGTGAAGTTAACAAAAGAAACTACATCTTTACAAACAGAATGGAGCATTTATGATAGGGAGGCTTTGCATGAACGCGCAAAAATAGTTAAACGTGACATATGTTACAAATTTTACAGCCTATTATGAAGAAAAATCCGTATGAACTACATAATACAAGGAAATTATAGTTTTACAATTTGAGCCGTGATAGAGTTGCATAATTTGTACAATGGAGTTGTCCGCCATTAGGCAGATAGGGGAGGGGGCGGTACCCCTTCCAGTTTTTAATTAATTATACTTTTAAGAATGGAAAAATGCTTTAAAATGATTGCTAAACTAATCACGCTCTCTAAACTGTCAAATATTGAGATTGTCAACTCTCAGAAAAACTTCAAATATATTAAAAACTGATTGGTTATCAGACTCCCTTAACCTTTTCACTAGAATTTTTGCAATTCCTGGTGGGCGCTGTAGCTTAGTGATTATGGTCACGAGTTTTATGGCTGGAGTGTCAAGGGCTTGAATGGCGCGTTATCCTGTAGGATAGAACCACACACACAAGTACCTTTGGATCCGAAGCCGAGTAACTTATCCACTACACCAAAATGATCACCGTGTGCGGAGGTAGTTACTGGCTTATATAGATGGTACCGCTACATACACCCCACCAGTGAGTCGGTGGATAGGCAAACGAACGATATATTTGTTTAATCAACCGTGTTTTTGCTGCTGCGTCATGAGTTGTGACGGCTTTTTGCTGATTGCGTCATATGTGAGACGACTTTGTTGATTGCGTCATATGTGAGACAGAATTTGCTGCGCCGAGTGGGTCCGGCGAATTCCTGCTTCCATGTGGAAACTTCACCTTCTATCTCGGGCTTTGAGTTGTAACAAAACAAACTTGGCTTTGCCTTAGCCCATTGCATTAAAATATTAAAAATAAAATAAAAATTTGAAATTGTAGAGTGTAGAAGTGTATTTAAAAGTTAAAGTTAATTGTAAAAAATTCAAAAAATTAAGTGCTTTGAAATAAAATAGTATGAAAGGAAAAATATAAGAAACTAATGGAAGCGCTAGAATTTTAAAAACCTTTTTCTATGTCCAACATTGTGCGCCTCGGGAATCCGAAACGCTTGCGTGAGGAACTTGTCCGGTTGAAATGACAATTCTGCAAATCTTTCACTCACTAAGAAAATATTATACACCCTACATCAGGCATGTCAAATTTATTTGATATCACGGGCCACATGAGCTATTTTATATTAAGGGGAGGGCCGCATGTTTTTTCAATGTTCAAAAAATTAATAAAGCAGGATTTTTAGAATGATTATATTCTATATTAATAAAACTCAGTGTATTATAATTATACATACATAATAGTTAATATTTCATTTTATTTTTTAAATTGTGTTTTATATTGTTTTATAGAAAAATAAAAATAAGAGTTATAAAACAAAATACAATTTAATATTTCTTCTAGAACATATTCAACATCTTTTTTTTCCCTCAAAACAAATCATCAAAATTTAGGTGATCATATTGAATTGATGTCATTTTTAAAAATTGATGATAAATGTTGATCATTATACGTTTAGAACTTTCTGAATTTTTGTTATTTTTCATTAAAGAAAAGAGTTTTCGCATAAATAAATACTTCCAAACATAAAGCCACTGATTATACGCGTAACAAATGATAACTTTTTAAGAAACCTATCTACAGATGAATAAGTACAAAAACCTAGATTTTCAATTTTCAAACATTTTTGCTTCAACAAAGAATCACAATAAATTTCAATTAATTTCATTTGTAAAATTTCATCAACAGTTTCAATATCGGTAGATAGAGATAAAGTTAAAAAACGAAATTCAAACTCAAATTTTTTTAAATCGGTAAATGTTTCGATCGAATTCCATTTCTAACAGTTTAATTTAGTGAAAATATTCTGTTGTAACGGTTACATTTAAACTCTGCCTTCCCTTGACAAATAACGAC
>BMAO01024963.1:0-18789 GCA_019973975.1 Trichonephila clavata | reverse complement strand
GAAGTTTAGAAAATAATTGATTTATATAATTATAATGTGGCTAAATATATATATAATTATATAACATTTAATTATTTAAATTTAGATTTTTTCAAAACAATTAATTAATTAATAAAATAATGAGAAAATAACTAAACACGGAGAAAAAATGTCCTTCGAATGTAAAATAAAACTTTTATATTCGTCTCGAACTAAGCTAAATGGAGTTTGTACCGTACAATTATCGATAATCTTTCAAAGGCTGCATCTGGTTTCAAAAATAAAACGAATTTAATATTAAACATAAAAGAATCTATTTTTCATAAATTCAATCTCTTTTCCCAAATAAAAATGAATTTAATATTCTATAAAATAATTTTTCATAATTTCAATCTCCTCTAGAAGTAAAAATAAATTTAATATACTATGGAATAATCGACTTTCCATAAGTAACATCTTGCTATTTGAAAACCTGTCATTTTTCTCAAACATCCATTTTTAACATTCTTTCTGAGGCCATGAATTGAGACGTTGCTAAAAATCACCCAATCAGCGTCTACTTTACATTAAATGTAACATGTTTCAGTTTTCTCAACCAATCATTCATTGTGTAACATATATACAAGACTATTAATATAATTTTCTTCCAAGAAGAAGCTTACAGAATATTTTACTACAGCATTAAACCCACTCACTTCCATCATAGATTGGTTTCATACACAACGCCAAAAAGAGTTTAATAAAACCTATATTGGATGCTTTTCTTAATAAAAGGAAGGAAAACTTCAATGACGAGTATAACGGTGTATTAATTTTAAAGTAATCTATATTTATTTATGATTTAAAATAAATTTAATCATTTCAAATTCTCTGAAAATTTAAAATCTAAATAACTTACATATAGTACCTACTTTAAATATTTTTAAATTGATCGATTATTGAAAAGTCCTTTAAATTTTAAATGTATTATAAATTTTACACTACATTTAAAATTCTGCCGTGTCAAGCATTTTACGAATTTCTTTAACACTATTCTTAGTACAATTACGAAATTACATTTCCCTCTTTTTAGTATAGTTGTATATAAAATTCAGTATAATTTTGATTCAATTTTGGTTGCACTCTGAAGCTATTCAAGTGTTATTGATGATGAACCTTCGTAATTTTGAACCTTGCTCAAGTGAAGAAGCGAAAGCTGGCATCTCACTCTCCCCATCACGCCAACGGAAGACTTTGAGTCCCTATATAGATTTAACGTACATCAGCCCCTCTACACGGTAAGTCTTCCGTGGCAACAGAACTCGAACTGACAACACCACCCATGAGTTCATAGCCATGTCAATTCGGCTACCGCGACCACCAATAAGAAATTTCAATTCGTACATAAATCCAATGAAAAAGAAACCATTTAGTATTAACCAGTAATTTATAAAAAGTTGCTTCAAAAGTGTTTCGTAGCCGTGGTTATGGTTACGGCCCGAGTATCGTGTATTAGAGCCTTAGTGCCACTGAAAACCTCCTTGTTGAGGGCTGATGCATGTTTAATTTGTCGGGGCTCAATATCTTACCATTGAGCTGTGTGGAATTTCATAAAAGAGGTGCCAGCTCAGGTGTCGTCCTGTTCTCAAACCGTGGTTCAAAATTACGAGGTTTGTCCCAAGTACTCTTCATATTGCTTTATAGCAGGGGTCTTTAAACTGTGTTCCACGAAACTCTGGGGTTCCATAGTAAAAATTGAAAAAAATATTATAAACTGCTGTTTGTAAAAAAGCAACACCGTGAAGAAATCATCAGAATAAATGAAATTAATGCACAAACGACTTCTATTAGTACAAATACCTGACTAAATTTTCAAAGCAAAAAAAACAATATCAAGTGTCTGAAATCAGTATTTCGTGTAGCCACCACGCTTGCAATAATGCTGCATACGACGAGGCATAGAGTCAAACAGATTTTGTATGTCTGCTTGTGGAAGAAATTCCGCATTGCTTGTATGCGCTGCAAAAGTTCGTCTTTTGAAGCTCAGAACGCGGATCACGAGCGAGACACCGACCAGCCAAATCCCACACGTTCAATAGCGACATATCTGGCGAATAAGCAGGCCAAAGAAGAAGTTGCATGTGTTTGGCGGAACAGAGTCTCGAACAGTCTTTGCAACATGTGGGCGTGCTTTATCCTGCTAAAAGATAGCTCCAGGGATGCCTTGAAGGAAGGGAACGACTTCGGACTATAGCACTTCGTGGACGTACCTGTTGCTATTGAGATTACCCTCAATTCGTAGCAAATTGGATCGTCCATGATACGAAATCTCCCCCAAACCATAACTCCGGCTGTAAGGCCACTATGTCGTTCGATAACGCACTCTGAAGGCTGCGTTCACCGGCATAGCGTTTAACACGAATGCAGCCATCATGGTCCTACAATTGAAGCGTGATTCATCTGAAAAGACAATTTGTGCCAATCAGCTTGCCAGGCTCTGTGCTCATGATCCCATTGCAGACCAGCCGTCGATGGTTTGCAATGAGGAGATCCACGGTGCAGCAGATGTCTACAAAGCCGACATTATACACCTGTAGCAGTAGACCAAAGAGCTGCCAACTGCCTGGAGGAAGCTGTATGATCATTCCTGCCTATGCGGATTGGGTGTTGATCGCCGCGCACTGACATCACCTTCCATCGTCCACTGTCAGTTTTTCGAGTTGCTCGGTGCTCGTCGGTCCACTGCTTCCAACTCGCATCACTTTGGAACTGTTCCTCTGCACACGAGCTTTATTGCGCGATAGAAAAATCCTCCTTCACGAAGTTCGATAATCCTCCCCCGTTTAACTATGTTGTTGGAATTTCTCCTTATTTCGTCGTGGAGGTATACTTAGGTCTCACTAAACATTCGCCACTAACAAATAATCATTAACTATTTTCAACGTCCCGCTACAGCCCTCTATTTATACGCTTTCAGCATCAGTTCAGAGGCGATGCGCACGCCACGCATGCGCGGTGGCTCTGAAACTTTACTATTTTACGTAACATCCTATCATTGATATTTGCTGCAATGTTCATTTAATTCTGATGATTCCTTCATGATGTTGCATTTTTACAGACAGCAGTGTAGAAAAGGTGTATATATATATGTAAAATTTGTTCATGTTATCTATGAAGTTTGTATAACCATAAGTATGTAATGCAGTCATCATAAACTGAAAATTTTATTTATACATAATTAATATGACTTTCTTGTAAGACTTTTAAAAAACTTTTATTGTATTATTAAAAGTAATATTAAAACGTTTTTCCTTTTTATGTATTACCAACTAAATTGTGAATATTCTATTGCGTAATAACCCCCCCCCCCCCTTCCCGTCTACCCTGAAACCAGCTAAAGATGTGGATGGAAGTGAAGGATGATTCAACATGATAATTTCCAATTATTTTATTTAGCACTTTAATCGACTCAAAAAAATGCAACAGAATAAACATTATGTTCCAATCAGTCAGCAGAGGAAGGGGACTAGAGTCGCGCTTTGGGAGAATACATCTAATAAATCAACCACTTTAAAATAATCGATCTACTAACTTAATATTACTTTACACGGTAGTTATGTAAATATTGGCCACTTAACCTCTTTAATACTTTAAATACCAACTTAATATGAAGGGACAATACCCGAACTGTAGGCAGTCTTCATATTAATTAAGGCTTTAATCCTTCAAATATCACTTCTTGCTTTAATCTCTCCCAAGAACTTTGTAACCTATTTTTCGGTACTCTTCTCTCTCACACTTGTCACCTTTAGTTAACTAACTTTCTAACCATATCACTTTCTACTAGCATATTTTGTAGTAAGCGAACCTGAGCTATATTAATTAAACTTCATTTGCATATCACGTCGTCTTCTTAGGAGAAGGTTGATAATTTCAATAACCCCAAATATTTCCCAAGAGGTTAATGAAGGACGCGTATAGATCCGTCACAACCCCCCCCCTCCTTGAAGAAAACGTAATTTTCAGAGGGTCTTAGTGACCCTATAGATATTACGTTAAAAACTTAACAAACCGTCAAAAACTATCAACAAGATTTATAAATTTAACTCACTACATCTAAAAAATTTAATGCACGAGAACACGCAAAGTGACTAATCTAAAGGGTATTCTGCTGTTTTAATGGAAACATCCTTTACACAGAGACCCTGCAGTGCATTCCATTCAGGCGAGAACAAGGGAAAATCTTGTAAGTACACAAAAAAACCTGGTTATCCACTTTACTTAATTTAAATACAATAGTAATGACATACAACTCAGTTTCTGCATAAAACAATTATTTTCAAGACATCTAAAGTATCAGGGTCAGCCACCCTGAAACGAAAACTAGATCCCTAATACACCCAAAAATATGACATTATATAACATATTGACAGCATTCAATTTCATACGATATGAAAAATCTATTATTTTAAATATATACATTTCATTCAAAAAAACACCACATCTGTACATCCCATTAGTGTAAGGACGCGTATAGATCCGTCACAATTGTTCGATATCACGATTTTTTTAATAACAAAATCGAATACTTTTTCTTTACATAAAGCATCTATTGCACTTTATCTACTTTAAATATTATTTTAAGATATATTTTTCTAAGTGTGGAACGGGGTTATCCAAAAACACCTTAAAGTTCTACAGGTTCAGTGATTTGAAAAAGTTTGAAGATCACTGCTAGAAAGTATACACTCACTCTAAAAGTATTTTTCCTAAAAAGAATAAAGTCTTATTTCATTAATTGTAATACATTTTGAACTTATAAATTTATTAATTTAAAAGACATTTATATTTAAAATAAAAATATTCACATTTTTATACCCCTCAATTTGCCCGTTCCGTATATGCAATTTAAAATACCATTCAGATGGTTTCAAGTGAAAACACTATTTTTACGAAGAAAAGTTGATTCAGCAAACCGGACTACCAGTATTTTTTTGAAATCCGCTCTTTCCACTATAAATTTTTTCACTTCTTTTCCCTGGTTAATGGTCTGTTGAAATAGAAAGGGACCGTTTATCAAAGATGTTTGTGGGGAAGTGGGTGATTTCACTGAGAATTGCTGCAGTTTTCTTTTTATTCCTCATGTGTATATCCTCTAGAGAATTCTATGAGTAACTTCAGTGAGTTTCTTTATAGTTTTGACTTCACTACATTTGAAAGAAAAACATTTCTTTTATTGTAATTCAATTATATGAGTAATAATTTTAAGTTCCATGCATCGTTTTTACTTTAATGTCACTTCTAAATAACAGAAAGAATTGCAAAATATTTCGACCATGAAAACTTTATGAAACAAATGACTGTCATTTATCAGTCGTATATTTTATTTTCATCGTTGCTAGTTCTTTTATATTTGTCAAATTGTGATGTACATATATTTTTAAATTAAAGAATTTGTATTTTATTCGCTTACAATTAATGTGTTTCAAGATTCGTTTCCTGTTGCAGAAAATGTCAACTTAAAAATTTGGAATTATAGTTAGGCAAGTCGTGCTTATGTACATCAATCAAATTGAAAGAACTATTTGTTTTTATTTTTTTAACTTAATAAGCTGTTTATCCTTTCTTTATTATTAATTTCAGATGAAGAACAGATACACATACTTTTTCTCCACGTAAATGTGTTTAAGATATAACCCAGCGTTTCTCAAACTGTGGAGCGCGCCCCCTAAAGGGGCGTGATAACCCAACACCACATGTTGGCGCGACAAAATCAAAAAATTAAAAAAAAAGATTATTTTTAAAAATTATTAACTAAATCAAAGGAGGCAAAACAAAATACATTCTGACATAATAAATAATAAAATACACATTTACACTGTTTTTTTATTCTTGTAAATTTATCAATGCTGTACTATGTATTTGATAATAAATTTATCAATAGGAAACAAAGAGAAAGTTGAATAATTAACGCAGACAGCCATGGGATTGTTATACACAAAAATAAAATTCAAAATTTTATATTTATCTTGATAATTTGTGCGGTTATTGTGTTAATTATTACGCCATGATTAAATATATTATAAATGAAATAAGTTTAGATCCATTTCAAAAGGTAAAAATATTAAACATCTTTATTCTGCTCAATCTGTTACTATATTATTATTTCTCTGGCTGGTTTTACAATTCTAAGGCAACACATTAAATCCATCAACAGATCCTTTCATTGCCTGATGCAACAGGATAAAAGACTACTAATCACAACTTAAAAGTATAGACAAATTATTTCTTTGACAAATAAAGCTACATACACTATTCCTAACGAAGTTCTCGTTGAAAGAGGAACAACATGCCCAAGCTCATCTGCCTTCCTTCATCCATTAACACCTGTTACTACATGGTTTTTAATTAAAGTCGTATTTTAGCTTTAGTATCAAATTACATTATTATTGTATTCAATACAATGTTATTGTATGGGGGGCGATGAAATTTAGGAAAGAAAATTGGGTCGCAAACACTGAAAGTTGAGAAGCACTGATATAACCAGTTGTAAGAAATCTCTAAATATTTTCAATAACATGAAAAGCTATTTTTTAGACATGCGACTAAGTAAAATAAATATTAAATGTTTAAGAAATAAACATTTGTTCACCAAACTTTTCATTTTTAAGTTCAAGTTTCCCTATGTAATTTAAATACATCCTTACATAACTAATGAAAAATCATTTTTTCCTTGAAAAGTGAAGATTACTAGATTACTTTCAAAAGATTTAATTCAAGATGAATTACATTTGTTTTCTCAATTCGTCATCATTAATCTTAGAATTACTTATTGAAAGTTAAGAAAGTAACAAGAAAGTTACGACTGTAACAAGAAAGAGAGATGTGTATTACAGTCATTGGTAGTATATCATAAAATATTTTGCATAATAAAATATTTCATATCTTTTAATTTAAGTGGAACACTTTTTATAACATTATTGAAAGTAAAATGAGCTAATTTATGAAATATTTGAAGGTTTGGCTTTTCTTCATTTTTAATCTCATTAAGAAAATTTATTAAATTGGGGAAAAGGCAATTACTGATATAAACTAGATATATCATTAAACTGTTCAAAATTGTAGAAAAATAAATGGAAAACAAATATCGGTGGTTATTACTACATATTTCCTTTCAGAATCAAATTACTGCAATAATTCTATCAGAAAAGAAGCAGCCAATTTCGAATGTCGAAACTTAAATTAGTAGCTCTCGAACCTTTTTCACATATTTATAATAACCCACACAGTAACTGTAATATGCGCTTAATGCACAATTACTGTAACTGCAACTGCACTATGCACAGTAACTGTAATAGCGCTCTTTTATACAATCTTTTTTTAAAATTGCTAAACTCCACAGCTCACACAGTTTGATATATATGCATTATTTCAAAATAAATCATTTTTAATATTAAAGTTTCTGTGTTTTGAAATTGCATAAGCATTATTTATGATAAAATATAATTTGATGCTTGGAAAAATTAAACAATTCAGAATTCATAAGTATTAAACATTAACAATCCTTAAAAGTTCCTTTATTAGTCTATTTTCAAATTAATTATAAAAGTTTGAAGAAAAAAGTCCTTAAGAACATGAACAAAAATTCTCAGAATAATATTCCTAAGAAAATAGTTCGAACATTTATTAATTTTTTAAATTACAAATAGAGTCGATTTTATCAAAAACATTAAAAACATTATTAAATTATACACAATTCTGCTAGCTTTTAATGTGTAAAAAATAGATTAATATCTTTTTACACCTACATATCTTGAAACTTTTTTAAAGTAGAAAGAATTCCTAACGTTCCAAAAATTCTTTCTTTAGAAATGTACTACTTATAAGCCTTAACATTTGAAATAAAGAATAATTCTAAGAGAGAAAATTTAATATACCGTGTCTTATTCAAAAAGAAATAAGTTTACTAGTTTTTGCTTTATCTAAATCTGTAACAAGATCTTGAGAATCAATACGCATTTAAGAAAAAAATTATAGTTTTATATTTTGTTAGGATTTTGATAATCTTTATTCGATCTCATTTCAACAGAAAACTACATTAATACTAAATTTACAGCAATGATACACTGAAACATGTATGTGAATAATGCATTTTAGTCAGAAGGAAACATATTTTCAATTTTCTTTGGTTCAAATTTCCTGTGAGTAATCACATTATACTTAAGCAAGTGCTCTTCAGTAGAGCATAAGCACAATGGAGCTAATGGTGTTGCGATAGCATGAAAGAAACACTTTTTTTTTTTAGTGAAACAGAAAAATAATGAAAGGATTATTATTTTGTGTTGCTTTGTAAAATTCAGTTTCCCAAGAAATGCAAAAAAATTATTTACATTCATAATCATTCTATTTGAATTTAAACTAAGGGATCGTGTAAAAAGTGCAAAAAAAAAAAATTGCTTCGAACTGTTCCTTAAGTTTTTAACTTCATCAAAAACTCGATGCGTGTAAACGAGATTGAATCAGACATAAATCTTACACAGTATCGTTAAAATCTAAAAATGTTGTTTCATGTAATTATTGATCAATTTTAAAGTAAATGCGATAATATTTATTAGTACAATTTATGAAAGAAGAAAAAAAATTGCTATTTTTATGTTGAAAATCGTGCGTCGTTCAAACGTAGTTGCTGTACATTACTATCCTTTGCTGCTTAATGTGCAGGGTGTCCGAATTAAATGTTCTTAATTTGAAAAGGTAGCAAAAAGCGTAAGAAAAATATAAAATTAAATATGAAAATTCCTATTTTTTTTTAAATCAGTGGTGACTCGTTCATGTGGACTGCTTTAGTAGTTCTAAGGGTATCCCCTGCTCCAGCCCTGTTCTCTGTAACATTTCTATGATCACACTAGTAATAACCATCGGCAACAGCTTTAGAAAACATAATAATCTTCCATTTTCGTCAATTGACTGTTGTATTATGCATTTGTTTCTTGTTCCTGGTTTTCGGTTTCAGAATTTCGCCTTTCTCCGTCATGTAAGATATTTAGTTAGTCCATCACATTTCTTATATATTTATTATTATTATTACTATTATATTATTGTGTTTATATATGTAAAGGATAACTCTCAATCAACATCCTTTTCCCCCAGATGACAGTATCCTCCAGTAAGAGTGGCACGTGATTGAAAGAACGCGCCACGAACAGGGCCGCTGTTCCGCTTAGGTACTTAAGTCATGTGCCTAGAGCTCAAAAAATTGGTGGGAGAAAAAAGAGAGAAAATTAAAATTACAGCGAATGACGTACCACCATTTAGCAAGTAGTGAGACTTTACGAGAGTAAAGATTGAAATGAGATCTTCGATGGAAAAAGAAAAGTTTCGTTTGATGTTGCTACACATTCAAAATGATATTACAATGGAAATTGTAAAATCATTTTACAATGATGTCATTAATGATTTTGCAATGATCAAAATTTGAAGAAACCTTTGTTGTACAAATACAGTAAGAATGACTTAACAAAGAATAAAATGTCTGAAAGTAAAAGATAATAAAGCAATAAGCGATGAAAAAGATGATAATTAACCAGTTGAAAATAGCTCTTACAATAATATATACTCTGTATTGTGATCGCTAAGATTTCATTAATTTATTGTATTAATTTACAAAATGATGAGTGAGTGGTCCCCTGATGTTATAAGGTAAGAAATTAACAAGAGTGGCCAAACCATACCACTGTCCTTTTCTTACGGCTGTCTGTTGCTAGTCAAGGACACAGTATAGGTGGGGGATAGTGAAAAGACTCGCCAAAGGAACAAAAACAAAGAAAGGGAAATTCCCTCCCGAACCAAAACTGAAAAGGTAAGAATTGAAGGAGAGGGGTGCTCCGGAAATTGGTGGAGAGGGGCAACATAACATTTTGAAGTGGGTAGGGTTCCTGAGAGGTTAAAAACGGCCCTGGCAACGGAGTTAAAATATGCGCAGCTACAAAAGTAGAATAAGAATTAGAGCGAGCAGCAATGACAAAAGAACCTTGGGCAATGTACCAGAGCCACAACAGCAATGAAGAGCGTGTTAAGTAATAGCTATTAAAAGACAATGACGTTAATAAACGTAAAAGAAATTATTCCTATACATTAAATGTTGTGTATCATACTGGAAAATGTGCTTGTCTTGTTAGCTCTGATTTATTCTGCTAATATGCAACACACACACACACACCTTCCTCTATATGTATGAAATAGTTGGCGTAAATGGTAAGGCGTTATTTTTTTTATTTCATGATTAGGTGCTTTTCAGAGACTGTTGCATTGATGAGGCATGTTTTTGAGGACATATATTCTATTTTTATTGTACATCTAAACACTTATACGAAACACATAGTAGAAGCCCCATAACACAATAAAGCAGCAGCAAACACTTACAAAGAGACAAAGAAAAAGTTTTCAGAGTCCTGGCTATTTATATAAAGCGCAAATCCACGACTTCCGAGGCAATGATTGGTGGAAAACTATCGTTCGATAGTTTCTGATGTAATATTACTTTTAAAAATGCAAGCTTCTAGCTATCAAGATCCGATTACGATTAAATCCTGTCAAGCGGGCAAGAACTATATATTTACGCTCGAGTCCTGAGAAGGATATTACAAAGTAAAATATTATTCATGATGAAATTAAAGGGAATTGTTACATATATATTCATAATAAATTTATACTGAATAATTAGCTGTGCAATAAACAATATTTGTGTATATGATTTTATTTAGTGATTAATATTCCCCAAAACATTTTCATTCTCTTATGAATGAGAATCCAAAAATATACAACTACGATATCTGTGCACACAATTCACTATATTTTTCTTTCATTTTCTATATCATAGCATTCAGAATCCTTTAATTATGCAAGCAGAAGTAATTCCTTCAGATTTGAATCCCAAATACGTCTGTCTGCATTATCCATTAGTTAGTCTCAATTATCCATTACCGTTGCGTTCTTTTTTACCGTATCAAAGTAACGTCTTTTTTCCTCAACATTAATCGAGGATAATTCAAAGAGAATTTATTCAGCATTCACGTTATTAAATCACCAGATCGTATTTCGCAATAAAAGAAGAAAATATGCATAATGATCAGAAGAATTGAATTCTATTTTCGGAATTTTTAGAAAACAGGACGTTTCGATATGTCGTTAATTGGATAATAAAAGAATTGAAACGACTAAACGAGATAATTAATCTACGTAACTAATTTAAGTAACCTATTAAGTAAGGTTTCCAACAAATTAAATCCTAAATTCTAATTCTCCTTTAAAGGAAAATAAGCATAATTAATTATTTTGAGATAAAATTAAATCTGAGAATTTTAGTCGAAAAAGAAACTTAACGCATCAACAGTTTTAAAAATGTGTGTCTTACTTTTTTAAATTCCTATTTCCTTACCTATATATTTTTAAAAACAAGTAAAAATATTATCTTTGAGTTTCAAATAATTCAGCGATTTTTCTAATGCAACTGATCAATATTAGATCTACCAAAATGTTCAGTGCGTTTTTAAAATAAAACAAAACAATAGATTTTTCATACATTGAATAAATTTTATTGAACAATATAATTGCCTTCATCATTCACGACTTCTTGCAGGTGCCTTCATTATTTATGACTTCTTCTAATGGTCATTTGTATATCTCTAGAGACGAAAATCCCTAGTATATCCCAAGTAATATCCCTTGAGGTGAAAAATTGAACAAGTGCTAGTCTGATACTTTATTCGTTTTTGAATTTTTGGTCCAGCCAAAAATTTTGTAATGATAGACACAAATGATAATTGAGGGTGCTAGGTCTGGGGAATATGGTGGATGCAACAGAATTTCCCAGCTCAGCTCTGAAAGTTTCTGATAAGTCTCAAAAGAAACATATGGCCTTGAATTATGATGAAGTAGTATGATATCCTTCTTATTAAACATCTCCGGCCTTTTTTCCTGGAATGCTGTTTTTTAATTATCCAATTGTTGACAGTATTTCTCTTAATTTAGCTTTTCGCTCAGTTTTAACAACTCAGATTGTATTGATCCTCAAATGTCTCACTATATGCACAGCGTTCTCTTATTGGGGTTCAACTTTGATTTAGAGTTGGGACCGGTTTTCCGGGTTCACATTATGCTCTTTTCCTTATGATGTTTTTATAAGTAATCCACTTTTCATTCCCAATTATCATCTGGCCCAAGAAGAGTACAATTTTGTCCCGTGCAAGCAGAGATGTGCATATGATGACACGATGTTTCAAATTCTTTCACTCTTTTCACTTTTTTACGTGAGACTCATCACTAATATTTCCAACAATCCTATTTTCCAAATATGGTCCGAAATGGTTTGATGAGCTGAATCAAGTCATTCGGCAATTTCCGATGTTGTTAAAAAGTATTTTGTTCTAGGGGAGAGAAACTTATCAGAGAAAGGTCGAAATCACCTACTTAAATTTTTCGAACCTTCTTCTGCATGTTGTATCCCAGAAACTGTACCTTCACCAAAGCTTTTTTTTAAAATTTCTACACGTTTTTGCAACATTTCTTCCTATTGTAAAAAATACAGAGACGTAAAGGATCTTTATGAGTAGCCATGAATACTTGATAGCATTTCATTTAATAATCACATGAATCATCTTAGTTTTAGTTTATTTGCTAGATCGGCATGTTTTTATTCAGTGATAAAAAGGGAGATCAAAAAAATGTGTCAATTAAATATATTTGCATCTTTGTTGAAACTTGTAACCGGAGCGGACAGAAATTTAAGGTACACCTAATATTTTAAAAAATTCAGTGTTATTATTAATTATAACACACTTTTATTATCAGCTGAATTCATATTTAAATATTTAAATTGATACTTATTACATTTAGAGAAAAACCAAGTGAGTTACTAAGAATATTTTGGAAATATTTTCCTTTTTTCTGCCAAAGAATGAGTTCATGAATTAAGAGTTTCTAATTAAATCTAGAATAGCCCCCATAAAAAAAAATCTTTTGTTTAAATGTTGTTTTTTAGTTAGTGATTTAAAAAAAAATATTTGTGTAGGGTTGGGTATGTGCAATGTCACAACCCCTCCCCCTGTTACTTAGGGTGGAGCAGTCCACACTGACGTCACACCCCGCCAGGAATGTCCGACTGAAGGACACATGGGAAATGACGCAGACGGACGTTAGGGACGCTAAGCTCTAGACGTAGGAGGAAGACGTTCTCCTTTGGTGTTTAATATATTTTAAATATTTCATCCTTCATTTTGTTAAATAAAGCATTTATCATCATTAGGTTGTAGTCATTTTCCCATATTTGTAAAAAATATTTTTATAAAAAATGTATCTTAATTTTTTAAACAAAATATTTTTAAGAGTATCAATTAACTCTTTTTAATTAAATGGTTCCTAGATGTTTTGTGAAATATATAATTCTTTTAAAAATAGTATTGCATTTCTTATAGTATTAAAAGATATAAGTAAAAAATATCACATAATTTGATGTAAGTTTTTGTTTCCTACACAACACATTAACTTCGGGAAGATAAAAAAATATCATTTTCAACAATAAACATCAGAGCTACCAAGCAATTTATCTATACAGAAAGTCTTCCAGTCTTTTATATTTTACTTTTGCGTTAAATACTTATATAACAATAGATAACCATTAGAAGGTATTTTACTGAACGATCTTATTTGAAAGAAACCACAATTTCTTACTTTTAGTTATTAATCCTATTTCCTTTTAATGTTTCATATGATCTATGAGCGTTTTACCAATATTAACTGAATCTGCTTTCGTTTTTTATCTGGAGTGAGTGAAAGATTCCTAGATAACAAAAAGAATTAACAATGCTAACATAAATTGGTGTACCTTTTGAATATATATTATCTCTTCAGTTTTTGTACAGTAAGTAAATAAAATAATTGATTCGAATAAAATATTATCCTTTTTGATAAACTACTAAACAATTAAGGAATTATCTAGTTAAGAAGTTGAAAACTCTTACAAAAATAAATCAAAGAGTAGGCCTAAAGCCACTACTAACTTCATACTTTAGAATGCATATCTATTTTATAAGGGTTGCCCAAATGAAAAGGGGAGACGTGCACAGTTATTGCAGCTACAGCAGCGCCACTGAATATGGATATTGAAGTGTTCACCGCATACAATGTGCAATAATGAAACCTGTTCGTGGTAGAGGAAATAAATCAAAAGTAAAGTCGTGCTATTCATGTGTAGTGACTTGAATCAGCTTATCAAAACATTTTATTAAAGTGAGATATACTTAAATGATTTTACAATTGCTCCGCAATGGGGTACTCTCTCTCTCTCTCTCTCTCTTATTTTAAAAGTCTCTTACTCTGTAAAGTCCAGCTCGTCTAAAGTATACTCATTATCATGAGTATCTCGTGAAGTTTTGCCCAACACGTTTTTATCTGCAATAGGGGTCACAGTCCTTTTGGCGTTCGCTTTTTGACTTTAATCGCGCGTGGAAACGCAGT
This sequence comes from Trichonephila clavata, assembly GCA_019973975.1. Lineage (NCBI taxonomy): Eukaryota > Metazoa > Arthropoda > Arachnida > Araneae > Nephilidae > Trichonephila > Trichonephila clavata. The sequence goes on along the minus strand of BMAO01024963.1, from coordinate 4,317 downwards.
TTGTTTCTCACTCTATACGCTAGTGAGCCCTCTGACGGTTCTCCCCACAAATTCTCGCGCCTTGCTTTTTAAAGCCTAGGTTTCTCTTCGCCCCTTTTTCGGCTCTCCTTTCATCCCTTGTCCGTCGGGTCAATCAAAGCGTGGGATCTTTTCCGGCGCATAATGTGGGCTCTCCTCCCCAAACACGCTGTCGTCCGAGATAAAGTGGGAAACGGAAATCTACTCAGGCCTGAGGATATGTCCGCTCTCGGACTCTAAGAGATGGTCATGGTAACAGGGGTCAGAATTCTTGACCACCCATTTAGGCCACATTTTCCCAGCAATTAGGGAAAGGAAAGCGGGTACATCACACATGGATGCGTCCACTTCGAAGCAATACACGTTTCTAATTGCGGAAGGTGAGTTGGAGTCGGGCACTTATCAGTGAATAGGGCAGTCTGTTGTGAGCACTGCTTAGTTTGAACAATTGGCACAAAAGTTTTCGTGGAGAGGGGCAAATGATATCAGATCTCCATAACAATGCCGTCCCAAAAGTCTCCCGTGAAGCCCAGGCAACCTTAAAAAACTTTGTTGAAAAAGTTGTAACACCCACCGTACAGTCCGGATTCATCTCCCTGAAACTTTCTACACTTGTTTCCTCTAAAGAGAACATTACGTTTCCTTTCGGATGATGAAGTAATGGAAGCAGCTGTGCAGGACTTCCTCAAGAATCAACCTCGATCTTTCTACTATCGAAAAGATGAAATCTGTGTTACAACACCTATAACGATTTATTTTGATTTCCAATAAAGGTATTCTTTTTATTCAACTCTTGTCCATTTTTCATTTGGGTAACCTTATACTTACCTGATAGTACTTGAAAAGAAAATTACTATATGAAATTGATTTTTTTTTAAAGTCTTACACTACCACACGCACGCGTATACATTTTATTCTTACAGATTTCGTTTTAAATTGAAAAATAAAAAGTTATGTTTATTATACATAAAACAAACAATTGTATGATGTGTTTTATTTTTAAATGTTGATTTTAAACTGAAAATTATAAAATTCTATAAACCAATCACCATAAGAATTCTATAATTACTTGTTTGAGGGTCATGGATTCGAAGCTTAAAACTCTGACTCAAGAAATTTAAATAAAGATCTTAAAGAGGCTTAATGGTCATTGATATTTGTCGCATTTACGACTTCTAAAAGTTTAGACGCAACCAATTTTTTGTACCTAATTTTAAAACACTCGAATACAAAAACACAAAATTTCGAAGAATTAAGCCTTAACACTTAAGACCCCTCTTTAAAAGCACTACACGGGTAAAAAAAACTCAATCATTGCTATTCTTTTAATTAATAAAAAGCTTTATTGAAGACAATGTAATTACATTTAAAAAAAAAAAATCTCGTTCACTAGTTTTTGTGTTGCCTTCAGTACAGCGTTAATAAACACTCGCTCATTTAAGAAAATTCTTAATTTTTTATAATAACAAATTATAAAAGAAATTATTACATGTAAGCTTTATTATGTCATTTAAGTATTAATTAATCTACAAATTCAGTATTTAGAAACTTACTGTGCGTGTCATTTTAATGCTTTTTAAATTATCATATAAAATTGTTATATATTTAAATATACATAACCCATAAATATATACAAATAGTTATAAACTTAAGCACAACCAGTCAAGATAGTAAAAAGCATTAACAACAGTAGTAAAATAGCAAACTCTTGGCCTTAGGAACCAAGATTGCAGGTTTAAACAAAGTTTTGCGACAAAGCAGGCGAAACAAAATTTTATGCGTGTATATATATATTCAAAATTCTCTACTAATGAGAAATAAATAATTAAAAATCTTTAAAACTGAAAAAAATTGAAATTGCAAGATAAAACAGATATAAGATTTTAGAAAGGATGTAAAAAATTAAAAATAATAGAATTTAAAATATAAAAATATGGATGCTACAATATTATAAAGATCGCTGGGGCTTAGGACAGCTCTTATATATAAAATAATTTATATAAAACTGGTTTCTTAGCCAACCTTCTCCCTTTCTGTTAAAATACTGAGCAAAAACCAATTGAAAATAATGGATAGAATATCTAAATCCATTACAAGAAAAAGGTAACTTACCAAAAAATTGCATTCAAAAATGCAGAACCCGCTCTAAATCTGAGTACAATAAACAAGTTATTGCCAGATTCTGGACCCAAATGCAAATTCAAAGCAAGGGAGTGGCTGAATAGTAGCACACATAGCAAAAGTATGAAAAGAATAGAAATAAAAAGTTCATAAATGTGTGTATATACTACCATTAATTTAGGAACACTAGGATTATAAATGTATTTAAATATACATATATATAAATTGTGAACAATTCTGAAGACAAAAAAACTTAAACTTTCAAACTAGTTTATGCCTATAACTTTTCACTTTATGATAGTTCCTCGAATTTTCGGTTGTTATTACATTCATCCCGTTGCTTTCCAACTAAATTTACTCTATTCTAGCTTTGTTTTCCTCTCTTTCAAATTCTTCTTTAGGTGGAAAATATTCAATTGAGACTTAAACATATTGTCTAGAAAGAATTTTTTCGTTAGATCAACATTATCAAAAGGAACTCGCTATTTCTATGTGAGATATATATATGATTCAATAAGTACTAAAATCCAATATCGAATATTGCCTTTAAAAGCTCTATCCTAGTTTTCAACAGTCCTAAATTGTGATTTTTTGGAAGTGCTTTCCGTTTTAGGACTTAAATTTAATCTCTGTTCGACATTTTGAAGGGAATGCTTTCAACTTTTGCCCTTTATTTCCAATTTAGTTGGTACAGCTCGTTTCCTCTTGTTCTGAGTCTCATAGGCTTTTATGAGCTTTGCAGTAGATAATACATCCTCATATTGCAGTTCTCAATTCAATTTAGAAGTTAACAGGTTTTCTTTTCCGAAGAAAAGGTATGAGATTATTTTTTTATTAACATCGAAATACGAAGCTGTGCTTGGGGGTGTTGGTGACTACCTCGTAATTTTGGACCTCTGTCAAATGTCCAAAATGACACAGCTAAAAGATATGAAAGTATCTGGCTTAACTCTTATATAGTTATCCATGCTTTTTAATAAAAAAAATATTTCATCTGAGAAAAAGAATTAATTGTTTTAGTTTCACAGTTGAGTGATACTTCTTTAGTATTGTCCTAGTGAGTGTGTATTAGTGTCGCAAAATGAGGCAACACGAGGGCTATTGGCGACGGATATCATAATTTTGAGCTTCGGTCAATTGACGAGTATAGCACACATGAGCTGGAACCTCCTCTCTAAACATCCCACCTTGTCAATGGGAGATCTTAAAGCCTAGACAGAAATAATGAAGGAAACAATGTTGATTGCTTGTTCTAAATAAGAATATGACTAAAAGTATTTTAATTACAATAAAATATTATACATATTTGCATCTTATACTCTAACATTTGTTTTATTTTTCAAAATGTTATTATTTTCATATGTAAGAGAAATTGAATTAAAATATGAAACAACTCATGTAATTTAAAAAGTTTTGCATTTAAAATAACTGTATATAAAGGGGGAAGTAATTAAACAGTTCAATTGAAAAAAGAATCATTACTTTCTCAAAGAAAGTGAAATCTTTGAATCAGGAATTTTAACTATTATTATTTCCATTTATTGTTTTTCCTTTTTCTTTTACATAAAATCAATCTTTCCTGAAAACAATTAATGGCAGAAAATATTTAAAGAGAAAAATATACTAATACGTAATAAATGAAAGTATATTATTTTTAAAGGAAGAAAGGAATTCTTCATAACAATGTATGTTAAAATTCTTATGAAATTCTACTATCTTTCACTGCATTTAAATATTCGAAAAGTAATTACTTTGAAACCCTATAGGGGTCGCTGAATAACTTATTTTAATAGTTTTGTGTTTTTTAACTAAATGTTTCATAAGTTAAAGAAAAATGGTTTTATTCTAAAAAATCAACTTGGATTAAGAAAATTGTGTATCATTTTCAAATATAAAAGTAAATGTTAGTAAAAGATCAGAGATAATTAGGTATGGGGATTGGTTAGTATTTTATGAAAGAATTGTAGAAAAGTTACATTTTGCATAGCTCTAAGCTAAGGCTTTTGGTTACTCTTAAAACTCAAAAGTAACTCATTCAATTGTTTTTTGTTTTTGTTTTTTAGTTTTCAAAGACTACAAATATGTTTTTGAAATCACATAAGTATGTTATGCAATTCGGATTAATTCGTGTAATATAAATAAAAAAATCTATTAATTTTGAAATGAAACTCTTGAGTC